>BGPR01027232.1:0-20905 GCA_013235015.1 Araneus ventricosus
TTCGGCTCTTCTCTGCTGGCTACGTTGTGCCATGTCTGACAGTCGGCTATTTCTTTGTTCTTCTGTATCTTCCGCTCTTCTCTTCTGGCCACGTTGTGCCATAGTAGACAATCGGCGGTTTCTTTCTTCTTCAGTTTCAACAACTCTCCTTTCACGTTTTCTAATTGCCTCCCGTCTACTGGCAGCATCCCCTGTAATTCCTCTTTTTCTTCTAGGCATCGGAAAAAGCGAGAATTGAACAAAGCAAAAATAGTAACTTCCAAATATCAGCTTAAAATAGAAGCTTCCACAAATATTTAAACTTGATCAAATCAATGAATAATGAATAAAATCACTAACATAACTAATCTATATCTTTCGGCACATAACTTTACAGAAACAAAACACCCCTTTTAATTTCGTTAAAATGATTTTGTTGGACGTTATATCACGGGATTAAAAAAAGAATTTATACACTTTCAACAATACATTTTTTTTATTTCTGTCAGCGTCACTTTTTTATTGTTGTTGTAACAATGTTCTTTAAAGTAAACGACTTCAACAATAAAATAAATTTTGAATTGCGCTGTAACAATGAAAAGTATTGTTATAAAGTATCCGAAACAATGAAAAGTATTGTTGTAAATTAGTTTTTAATTAATATCTTTTTCACTAATTAAAATTTCGATTTTTAAATGGCCGAAACGGCTTCCCTGGATTATTCCCCATCTTTTGGTACTTTCCGCGCGCTTCTCCGTTCGGCGGTTCGTGAGAAGATAGAAGGACATACATACATACATACATACGTTTGTTTACCTTCGAATTTTAATAGAGTAGATTGGACGGCTGACAGGAGTGTACTGTACATGTATGCTGATATAGTTATGTAAATTGTTTATCTACGCTAATACTCTTTTGTATACCACGTTATTTGCACGGATGTAGAGGTTGTGTGGGCTGGACACACGTGAACACGCCACATATAGTTGCCCATGAGAAAAATATGGTTTCTCCAAATGTATGCCTGCCACTTTCAGTGTCTGGCCCTGAGCCTGGCAAATGATATTTTTAAAGGGACGTGTTACCTTTTGAACTGAGATGATAAATCCTTCGGTATTGTCGGAAGGCGTGGAATTAAAACACTCTCTCTTCTCCCTGTATCAGTCATAACAGTAGCTTTCACGGCGTTTGGACCTAGGTGTGTAATTTGTAACGGTGTACCATAGCGCAGTCTCGGTATATCGAGGTTGCGTATTAGTAGTACTGGCACACCGACTTTCAATCTCGGCTTGTCGGAAGGTGCCCCTGACAATTCTAAGATGTTGAAGAGCTCTACAGAATATGATGTTCCTTGTTAATGCCCTTTACCGTATCTCCAGATGGATATTCTGTAATATCTCACTGTGAAAATTAAACAAAACATCGAGAGAATAATTCACTAACGTCATTGGATCACTGTGTAACCGTATTAAAAGCTGTAAGTGCTACGACAACAGGAAACCGGAAGTGAAAAGTCTCCTTTGTTGTTTATAGTCAAAGAAAGCAATATTTTCTTTTATTAACTTTAACACTGGCAAAAGCCCGCGGGTGAAACAGTAATTTGGCTTGAATTTATTTCTATAAGAATAAAAAGTATTGTTAGAAATTACGTTACAAAAATATTTTTAAACCTTAATAACAATCAGAGAAAACATTTCATCGCAATGGAATTAATAGCATTAAAAAGATCATTTTCTGCTCTTTAAAATGGCATAAAAATAATTGCTGTCTAATAAATATTTCAGAAGTTATTGGCGAAAAACGTCTAAGCATTAGGCTTAAAAGCAGCTAATTTTCGTTATTTAATTAAATATTTTAAGAGCTAATTAACTCTGGAAGTTGAAAATAGCACCTTTCACCTAGAAATATGCTCTAGAATGTCGTGTGTAAATTTTATGTCGCTACCGTTCACCGTTTAGGAGGAGTTCTTGTGACCGACCGACTGACAGACAGACAAATACATGTAATTTCTGCCTTATTTTATAGATATTTATAAAGATAAGCAAAATTTTCAGAAATAAAAGTAAATTAGTTGAATGTCTAACCGTTGCCTAGCAACGGAGTAGCTATAAATTTGCGTTATTTCTAAATCGTCTGCACGTAATTTAAGTTATTAAATTTTAAAAAATTAATAAAAATTGAAGAAAAAATATCATTGAAAAGGTAAAATTTTGAACTTTAAGATGGTATAAAAATAATTTTTATCGGACAATTTGTTCCGAAGGATCACCTTATAGTTGATTTTAAAAATAATTTATTCCACATGTTTTCGCATTCCTGAAGGATCAAGTGACAGTTGATTGAAAAATAAAATAATCTTCATCGCAATTCGCGGAGTCAATGGGCTTTCTTTGTTAATTATTTAATTTTTATCTGTAGTCAAAAATAATTAATTTAACGTGGTTTCACCTACCCTATGTCTGTTCCTGTGTTTCAAGCTACAACTCTGCCAATTTTCATCCAAATCGGTTTGGTAGTTTGCCGTGAAAGCGTAACAAACAGAGAGACAGACACACTTTCACATTTATTATATTATTAAGGATAATTAAAATATTTTTTCTTGTTCTAGTTTTAAATTTTGCTTTTTTAAAAATTTTTTTAAAATTTGCTATATTTTTTCTTGTTGACTGTTTGCATACAAATAATTTTACTTACAAGCAAATTTAATGAAATATATAAAGTACATAAAAAGTACTTAAATAAAACTAAAATGGTATTCCAATGCATTGTTAAATATTCTTGGCTGATTATTGTTTAAGAATCCACCATAAGTTGTCTTATTTATGTATTTTCAAATTTACAATAAAATGCTGAATAAACCTTTTGGATAGAAAAGCTTCCACACACACAAACTGCTTATAATTCTTTTTCGAATAAAATAATAGTTAGAGAGACAATTTCAGTAAAGATTAGAGGATAGCCTAGAGCTTATTATGGAAATCCATCCATTTAGAAAGTTAGAACGACAGTCAGGTGAGGAATAAAGCAGAGTTGTCAGACCAAAAGATCTAAATAAGGCCAAACATTATTAAAAATAAGGCGAAAAAAAGATTGAGGCATTTAATTTTTGCCAAATTATTATTAGAAAATTTTTTTCCTTCCGGTAAACGAATTCCACTACACTGACACATGTATCTGTTTTTCACTGTCCTTTAATTGCTTTTCTTAACTATTTGTTAAAAATTATGTATCCATTTTCCCTCCTACACTCCACCCCCCTAAAAAAATAGCATTTCTTTTTTTGTGTGTGTGGGTCCGCAACGGTACACTGAAGAATTCCATCAAGGAAGGAAAGGAATAATAAGATACAAAGCGGTTCTTTATCTACTCCTCTAAATAGTTTGTGTAGGAAAAAAAATATGTAGTTTACGATACAGTCATGCAGGCAATTTCAGTCTTAGGAAAGGGGACAGAAGCTTTATTCTGTAGAGGTTCTACGTCTTTTGAAGCTGAATATGGCCATTCGAAAAGTGTAATATCAAAAGTCTTTTAAAAACATTATAAAAAATGTTCTAAAAGTCGTACACGAAAATATAGCAAAAAAGGGAGAAAGATAATAATAAATTAAGGCAAAATAAAAATTTTTAAAGCCAAACACTTTGAAAAAAAGACCAGGTTCCCGAAATTTCGTTAATGAAGCATTGGGCTCCATTGAAAAACTTCGGACTTATTTTTTTGTCAAAAGATTAGTGAAAAAGCATTCAATGAACTTTATTCGATTCATAATGATGTATTTACTAATAGACAATCAACACTTCAGACGACGGTTAAAGACTTTCTTTATTAAACGCCTACCGGCAAGCACATAAATCACGTAAGATATGTATAAATTAGTGCTCACAATATGCAATAAAGGTATTGTTTTCCTCACTTTTATGATAAAGCTTTTATTTTAAATTTGATTATTGATTTCCATATTATGTAATATTATACTATTTTAAAAACTTTAAAATTAAAGTTTTGCAATAATCAAAGTTGTTTAGTAAAATTTCGATTATACGTCCTTTCATTTTATACGTAGTTTTGTGTCAATCCCTTGAAAGACGTATAAACGATGCGCTACTGTATTTATAAAAAAGATGTTGATCGTTGTCTATTTTCATTATCTATACTATTTATTATAAATTTGTGAAAAAGAAATTACAATATACATTTTTAAAATTATTTTACAATATTAATTATTGTTAAGATATTTGTTTTACAATTATTAAAAATATAAATTTATTATTTTATACTTATTGAAATTAATATTTACTAAAACTGCAATAGATGTTTTTCAATACTAGGATTATCCAGCGGATAAAAGCACATAAAAGAATTTACATTTTCTATCAAATAAATTCCTAAAACGTTACGATAATCTAAATACAAGAAAAGTTCAGGCTATTGCTATAAAATCTACATTAAATTTGAATAGGCAAAGGTCCGGACAGGCGATTTTGGACAAAAGTCCCTGCATTAAAATAGACAATAGAAGTCTTTGGATATCAAACAGTTTGAAATATCTCGGCCTGAATATTGACAACAGATTTTGGTGGACCTCTCATATTTTAATTTTACATTTAAATTGATAAACGTTTACTGAAACTCTGGTATTTTGCGATAATTGAAAAGGTTCTACTTTATGACGCAGGAATCTGGGGTGGAGCTCTTAACTCTGAAAACATTAAAAGATTGTATACTATGTAAAGAGTATATAAGAAGAGTATGCAAGATTATACTGCTGAAGTTTACCAGAGCCTATAGAACCAATTCTACTCAGGTGCTGAACGTCCTGACAGGGATACCCCCCTCTGCACTTGACCGCAAGGTCGGAGTTCCAAAATTCCAGGTCTGGATCTGTCGTTCTACCGAGGCAGGTGAGGCGCTGGAAGTAGGTGAACTTGACTATAATGAGAACTCGACTAATATTACATTAGGTGAGAGTTCCAAACTTCTAGGTCTGGGGCTGTCATTTTACCGAGGCTGGTCAGGCGCTGGAAGTAGGTGAGCTTGACTATAATGAGAACTCTACTAACATTCCATTAGGTCGGAGTTCCAAAATTCCAGGTCTGGGTCTGTCGTTCTACCGAGGCAGGTGAGGTTCTGGAAGTAGGATAACTTGACTATAATGAGAACTTTGCTAACGTTCCATTAAGTTTAAGAACTTTAAAAATTAATCAGCTCATACCAAACAGTCAATTTGAGGTGTGGGACGGTTCCAAATTGATAACAATACTGGCTCTGTCCGTGTGTATCTTCCCAAGAAGTGAAACTCGGATATTTATCGTTTTTAAATTAAATTAAAAATAATACGTTTTCTCAGCCGAGCTGGCGGCGATTGACTGGTGTCACGATGGCTTTGGAGACCGAAATCGATAACATATCACATAGCAGCTTGGAAAGTGCCAGGGGCTGGGATCAACTGTTCGAATTAGCGTTAAGAAGAACTTTATATGGCCGGTGAACTAGGGTCCGGGCCTGACTAGGTCAAAGCGCATGTTCGGCGACCCAGCAGACGAGCTGAGGATCGTCATCAAAGTTAGCTACCAATGAGGGAGAAAATTAAGTATTCCGACTTCTATTCTTTGTAAATTCAAAATTTACAAAGAACTTATGAAAACTGCAGTCAGCTGGGCAATTATGATTCAGAATCTAGGGGGAGGGTCAAGAGTTACGTAGCCTGTTTGGATAAGAAATTTTTAATTTATAGCAAAATTTTTAATCTTCTTCTTGACGTCGCCTGAAATCTCCATAGATTTAATATTCAATTCTCCATTATGCCCTTGTGGGCGACTCGGTGATGCAGACCACTATACATTAAACTGCCCTTTAACTAATTAATATCACCTAAAAAACCTGCAGTTCAACACCAAGTCGCCTGGTTTAAAAATCTGCAATAAAATAGGGAGTATCTGTGACGTCTGGAAAAAAATTTTCAGATTTTGTGAGGCCTTGTGCAACCGGCTGAGCCAGAGCTGAGTCGCCCTTACTTTTAATCAATTTGGTTTTTAACCTTCTGCAAATTGTAGTGTCGGGTGTGGCACAGCCAATTTTTACCTTCTCACATGTTTCTTGATTTTCCACGGGGGGCTGCCGGTCTTTACAAGGGTGGTTCAGTGTAAATGTATTTTAATATTTTTAATTATGGCTGTTCTTTTTTACATTTTTTTCTTTTGTACTTGTATATAATATTGTACTCTGCTTAGGTTTATTCAATGAGTTGGCCACTGCCTATGTGTTCTTTTTAATTTTTTCCATGCATTTATATTTTCTTAATTTCTTTGTTATAAAATTTTTTGCTTTTTTTCTCGTGGTATGTGTCTTGGTTTCTGTATATTACTTGCCCTTGGGGAGTTTTTGTTTATAATTTTTTTTGGTTATTTTTACGTAATTATCTGTCAACCCTGTTCTGAGTATGTACATAATTCATGATTTCTGTGTCCCTTCAGATCAGTGTAATGGCCTTACACCCTTCCAGGTAGGTTGGGTCGGAGTGGGTGTTAAAAAAATAAAATAGCAGAAGGTTCCAAAATATTCATTTATTGCATTCCAGAATTCTTTTACTGGATAGTTTAAAAATCGGCGTGCAATCGTAACAAATTCGCTCTTGAACGAGCGATCACAACGTTGGCGAAGCTTTGAAATGTGCTCTTCCAGAAAGAGCGATAAATCTCTGCAAGGTGTAATAAAAAGATCATCGAGATGTAATAAATCGGTTCATTAAATAGAAGTCATCATTGGGTCAGGAGGAGAAATAGAAAGTAGGCAATAAAAATAAAAGAAGCCAAATCAACTTTATGTCGCCAAGTTCCAATGGCAGCACGATTTAGTCGAGAAAAAACTGCTTGTCCGAAACTGATTAGTGTACTGTATCGGCAAGGAAAGCAAATGAATGGAATTTTTTTAAAGAACTTCCAAGAAGTAATTAATTTATTCTTTCACGTCTTTTTCGCATGGAAATGTAAGTAACCACTGAGTGTAATTACTGCGAAAACTAATAAAAGAATTGAATGGCGCACTTTTAGAACAGATTTTCTTTTAGATTTAAGAGCATTTTTAGGGGTACACACACAAGTATTTACTAGGTAACTTTTTAAAGAAATTTATTTTCGTTCAAAATATTGCATCGAGCGTATAGATAATCATTTGAGAGATAATTAAATTTACAACTAGGCTAATTTTTCTGAAGTATTTCAGATAAAAAGTTTGAAATAGAATTGAATAGGTGAGAAAAATTGCAATACTTGTTCAGAATTACCAGTTCGATATAATTGAGTTTTAAGTTTGGATAGGTACTATTATTCTATATTTATTCAAATCTAAAACATACATGGAACTAATGAAGGGATGTTTTATAGCACTGTTCTTACGCTCAATGTTAAAATCTACATTTATCGAACCGATTCATTAAAAAAACACCAAAAAAACCGGAATTTGAACTTGTAATGTTCTTCTTACCGATTCTATACATCGCCTTTTTGAGTTGCAAAAATATCGTATCTGAAGTATTATTTTGAATATTAATTTCATCACTATCAAAAACAGTGATTCGATATTAATATGACGTCAATTGATAACGAATACTGAGAGAGATGTTCGTGTACATTTCGTATAAGTAAATGGAAAAAAAGTTAATTCTTGACGTTCTAATGGTGGTACACTTATCCTTACACATTTTGTAAGCTTAAAAAATTACCTGCCGTAGTAAACGGTTAACAGACCCAGGTAGCACAACATGTTGTACGATATTTTACAATATTGTTCGATATTATATAATATTGAACAATATTATATGATATTGAACAATATTACACAATATTGCGAATATTGTTCAATATCGTACAATATTGTACAATATCTTTGTGCTACTAGGGGAATGACCCAGTCGCCTCGAACAGCAAATTCGTGTTCTTTGGTCGACGCATAATAGCTCCCTTTACGAGCAAACTGGCGCCGACCCCTCAGACAAATGTATGTACAACCCGCCATCGGTAATGGCCCAGAAGAGAAATACTATCATTATTGTACCCTCTAAGGAAGTGAGAGCCCACATACTTATACAGGAATTGCCATCATCATCATGTCTGAGGTGCCACCCCGGAGGGGAATGAAATGTTTTCTAATTACAAGTTACTCTTTATTGTATTTTTAAAACCAATAATTTTCCCATATACAGCTAGTGATCCACTATAAACCACTCAATGTCACCACATTCAAAATCTCGAAGCAATACTTTCAATCTTCTAAAGTGAATTTGTCCCGTAAATTTGCCACTGTGCGAAACCCACATGATGTGAATTAACCTCCAAAAAAGACTCTGCGTACACACTAGAGAATGAACTTAATGGTTATGCGAAACTTATCTCATCTACAGGCTCTGTTTGCTGATATAAAGAGAGCCAAGCTACGCCATTTCGGAGTGTGCATACAGTTGCGCATACACATACAAATACAAAGCGTCTTTCTTCGTGTATTTGCGTTCTCAAATTATCGATTCGTTTCTTCCTTGCGTCAAATATGAAAATAATTGTAAGACAAATTTTAGAATGGTGAAAACCGTCGGATCTAGAGATACCAAATTTGGCAGGCAGTTACTTATTGGTAGTAAATGCTCACTAAAAGAGGGTTTCTTAAAATTTTTATAAGATTTTTATTTAAAAATGAATCGAAATTTTACAGTTTGTCCTTGATAAATTTGAAGGATATTATTGCACAAAAATATTTTTTACTAAACTTTGAAATTCAAAAACTTGGCTTTTATTGATATCAATTTCATTCGAACAATTTTTTTCACTAATTCTAATAATTTTTTAAAAATAGTTTTTTAAAAATATTTTCAGAAATACTTGGCACTCTTTTACTTTGACACACATATAAACTGCGACATATTTCATGCATTTTCTTGTGTGCACATTTTCGTTGCTATAATTAAAAGATTCGCCTGTCTTTATATTATTTTTAAGAATATTATAAAGACAGACGAATCAAGCCTACAACGTTATTATGCTACGATGTTTCGGACTAGAGGTTCGAATCTCTATTAAATATGTCATCCCTTGTTTTCTGAAAATAATCAAAATATTTTTATTTCACTGTCTTGTTCTTGATAAATCACATCATCAAAAAATGTGAAACGAAAAATTTTTAAATTTTAAATAAAGAATAGTCAGATGGCGAGCAGAATTATTGTTTGAATAGTTAATAGAGAAACCGTACTTCTGATCGTTGAGGGATAATTATCCTCTTCAGAATGGCGCATTGACTGTTACATCTATTTTATAATACTGTCAATTGGAAGTGTCACCTACTCAGAACACCTCTTACTGGATGCAACAAACAAGGCAATGGCTTCAGTTCAGTCTTGTCACATTTCCATCTGATGTGGGAGAAACATTATCTATCTTAATCGGCAGAGTATCCCTTTGACTAAATTAGTGGATCCTGCTTGAGTCTAGAGGATTCTTAAGATAAAATGCTTGAAATATGAAGAAATCGATGGTGTTCACTTCTTGTACAATTCAACTCTTCGTAATTAAATCGAATAGAAATATTTTCAATTGTTTTTTGCGTCACTGAGTGTGAATACGTTTTTTTTTTTAGTTCACGATTTTTGGGATAGTTGAATGTTATCAGCAAAAGATAGGATTTAGAGCTAAACAAAGGATAGTCAGTTGTACAAACCATTTTCATGAGATGCTTTCAGGAATACTTTTTCTTTTACTTAAATGTAATAGTTTGTTTTGTTATATTATGTTCCACATTAAAAAGAGCTGCAATTGCGTTTTAAAAGAGCTGCAGGTTGCCGACACCTGGGGAACATTCAAAATAGGATAGATAGCATTAAAAATGTTATAGATTCCTTGCTTTGGAGTAGTTAATATTTTTGATGTTATCTATCAACCCCTTTCCACAATAAGAATGATTCTGAAGAAAAGTTAAGATATTTAGAAATAATACAAAAATGAAATACTTATAACAATGATTTAAAAAAAATATGAACATATGATAGACAGACAGAACTAGTTTCAAATATGCCCTTTTCTGTCTTATGGAGGCCTAAAACGAAATTTGAGACGATTAGGATACTTAACATTTAGGATCGTTAACATTTTTAATGCTGTCTATAAACCCTGTTCTATAATAACAATGTCTTGAAGATGACAATAACTTTAATATTTAGAAACAACCCAAAAAATAAAAAATGTGTAACAATGATTTTCAAAAGACATGAACAGACACAACTGATTTCAAAAATAGCTTTTCCTGTTTCATGGAGGCCTAAAACAAATTTCAGACGACAAAGATACTTTCTCTACGTGTACTTCGTATACGAGAAAATTGAAAAGAAATGCAGGGATTTATTGCTGACGATTAAGTCCCACACTCTTGTAGAAAATTCATAGAAAATCGACGTTAACGACCCACTCTTAAAAGAGCAATCGCCGAAACTGGGGAAACCTCATCCATCTCGCCTCAAACGAGTTCTTACAGAAAACAGCGATAAATTTGGACGCAATGCATTGAAATGCAGGAAGGAACATCGAGGCGCAATAAACTGGTTGATTAATAAAAAGCCATCATTGGACCTGAAGACAAAGAAAAACAGAAAGCAAATCTGCTTTATATCATGGAGCTCCAAAGGCAGTATGGTTTTGGAGGGAAAAAATTACAGTTTGCCGGAAATTGATTAGGCGTATCGAGTTAAATAACTGAGTAGTGTTTCAGTGAAATAATTGTTTTTTAACAACTCACGGAAATTAATCATTTGACTCTTTGGTTTCTTTTTTCTTTCAGATATGTAAGCAGTCATTCGAGCTGTGGAAAATGATATTGGAATTGAATGGGACACTTTTGGAACAACCATTTTTTTCAGTGTTTGGACATATTTTGAGAAGCACTATTTAAATTTACTTAGTCACTTTTTTCATAAATTTAAGTTAGTTATAAATATCACACAGATCGATTAAATAACCATTTGAGGGATAATTAAAACAGCTTGTTGGTTTATTTCCCTGAAATATTTCAGAAACAAGCATACTAAAATAAAATGCATAATCTTAAAGTTGAAAAACTGTAATCTTGTTAGAAGAAAACATTGATTTGATGTGATAGTGACTTTAAGTAATAATGAACTAAAAATATAATTTTCCTTGGGATTTATTTCAAGTCAAAGGATAAATATTCATTTAAGCCGTTTCAATCGGGTGCACATATTTACTCTAACTCTTTCTGACATAAATGAATGCATGATCCATGGTTTTTTCTTTAAATTTCAGCGTACATCAGAAAACTAACAACAAATAAAAGTATAATACATTTCAAAATAAGAATATTTATATAAACTCATTACAGTATTATTTTTTTTTAAATTCAAAAATTAGAATTTCTCGTTAAATTGATGCAGTCAGTACAATATAAATCTTTCGAATCCTTAGCACCTTAGATTAGGACCCTTTGATGCTTTATAAATTAACTCTTTAATTCCGAGTTCCGAGGCTACTTTCTTCTCCTAGCCCGTTTAAAATCTGGAGTTTTTGGGAGGAAGCGACATGAATTGGACTCTCCTTAACCTGGGTGGTCATTTACCCCACCCCTGCTATAACCTTTCTAAAGACGCAGGGAAATGGCCTGTGGCTGGCAAGGATAATTGGATCTCCTACCGCGCTTACCTCCTAAGCGATTTCAGAACCGCACCTCCCCTCAAAAGAAGCAAACCGCTTCAGACCGGCTTTTGTTGCTGTGAAGGGGGAATTTTTAGACCGCCCGAGACCACCTTGCTCGGCGTGAGAGGGTTAAAATGAAACCTTCCTGACATTTTCTGACTTTATTGAAGTATACATTACATAATGTTCATTTTTAATCCTATTAAAAATTGCATATAATTTAAGTTTCATCAGGAAGGTTCGGGTTATAACAGGAATGTTTCAGAATGTTAAGGCTTACATGCAACTTTGATGCTAAGCCTGTTCAGGAGCTTGTCGACGAAATTTCGAACACCTTCTGTAGCATTCGGGCTTTTTTCTGATATAAATATAATGGTTATATTGCTCTGCTACACTTATATGTCACTGTTTCATTTCTTGCCTTCTCTTTAATTTTTTTTTTACCTATATAGTGAAGGACGCATTTCCGACAATGCAATGCTACGTGATTCCGAATCGTCTTTGTGTCTATACCCACCCGAAAGTGTGTCGTAGCAATGCTGAAACATCCTGTAAATTTCAGTTTTCAAATGAATAATTGCTTAATGTTGAAATGTGAATGATGAACTAGACTGCTCTCTAAATTACAATACCTATCGCTTTGTATTGGAGCAATATTTTCAAACTGCCTTAGGATGTGTTTCTTGAAATTTATACTCTGCGAAATGTGAAACAAAATATTATACAGGAAAAAAATATTTCTCACACAGTACCGTGAGAATATTGTAATATTCGTAACGAATAAAAAATATATATTTGTAGAATTATTAAAATATTTAAAGAAAGAAATTAATTAGATAAAAAAATCGTTTGGTCATAAAAGAAATTAATTTTGAAATATCGTTTGGATGTAAAAGAAATTAATTAAAAAAATGGTTTGGTATTAATTCTTTTCTGAAGGTTATAAAAATAGTGTGGCAGCGATATTTTTGTCTTTTTGCTAACGTTGCCTACTAACGGAAAAGAATAAAAAACTGGAGATAGAATTCGATGCCAGTCAGTAATGTAACGTTTGTGATGTAAGTGTATTTTTTAGTTTTACATGTTTTTGTTGTGGTAGACGTCCAATAAATATATTATTTTTGACAAAGAAGGCTCCACGATTCTTCATACTAAATACATCACAATATACTTAATGGCTTAGTGAAACTCCTAGCATCCCCTTGGTGTATTTTCAGAAAAATAAAGATATGCCAGCTGCACCATTCCTGGAGTGTGTATGCTTGGGACAAAGGCATACAAATACGCCACATACCTTTCCATGGATATGCATTTTCAAATCGTCTATATATTTTCCTCCCCATCAAACATAAAACAGTTGAGAAAAAAATTCGGAAAGTGAAAGCGCTGCGAAACAGAAGGTGAGGAATATAGAAACACTACCTTCCATACTACTCCTTTGTTTTGAAGAAATAATAGCAACTCCAGTTTTTTGCAGTGCGTTTCATTCGAAACAGAAAGCGAATGTGTCGTCCAATATCGCAACGGGTTTTCGGACTACGAGAAAGAAGGCGTAAATGTAATTTTTTTCTTTCTATTCATCGGCAAGAAAGGACTGAAAGAAAATTTTTGAATTTATTATTTTCCACTATTACTTCTTCTTCAGGGACTGAAAATGACAGGTTGCGTTTGATTAAAAATCGGATGTGCGTTTAAAGCATCGCCAGTCATACATTTGCACTTTCCCAAACTAACCTTATCGGAAAAAGTCGGGCAGAATTTTTCCTGTGGAAGATGAGATGAGATGAACATTTGGCGGAAAAGTAGCTTCTCGAAATGGCGCCAAATTGAGGTTTTTTTCGTTTGGCTTTGTTTCGTATTGTATATGAGTGAAACTTGAAAGTAATTTAAGCTTTTAAGTTTTCCATTTGTTCTTGTTAAATTTCGGACGGAAGTAAAAGTAGAAGATGGAGTTATCGATTGAAATTGCTCAAAAAGACTGCTCGATGGCTAGAAAAGGCACCATTAATTCTTTCTTTATTAAAATGTTTTTTAAAGTTTTTCTTAGTAACTTTTTTATTTTTAAGATTTCGAATAATAAAAATTGAAAAGCGAAAAAGATGAGAGGTTTCGATTCCTAATGTTCATTAACAGAATTTTAATTATGAAATATTTTTGTAAGACACCTTCCGAATCTTCTAAATGTAGAAAACTAATAAATATTTAATGGAAAAGTGTAAAACTATTATTTTTTTGTAGTAAAATGTATGCATAAGATAAATTTATTTGTATATTATGAAGTATGGATATTTTGTAGAAAGTATCATCAAGCTCACACCTGTTGTTTTATATATAAGGTGTGATCAAATAAAAAAGAGACTACAATTAAATGTAAGGAAATTTTGATAACAATATTCTAATTACAGTTCATGTTTAACAGTACAACTATAAATAATCGCTATTGACATTGATACACTGATCCTAGCTCGTAGGAAGGGAGTGGATGGCTTCAGTGTAGAAACTGCTGGGGCAGGCAACCACCCATTCTCGAAGTCATCTGATTCTCTGACAGATGCTTGGGAACTCACTGTTCACAAACTTTGCATAACCAAGCTTTTTGTGGATTATATGATGCACAGTTCCTTTGCTTATCGAGAGGTCAACAGCAATTTCACATGTGGCGATCTGAAGATTCTGCCGTATGAGTTCATCCACAGCCGAAATCGTGGCAGTGTTGGTCACAACGTGAGCATGCCCAGGACGTGGCAAGTCCTTGATGCATACGCGTCCCGCCTCATAACGCTGATATCACTGGAATATGGTGCAACGCGCGAGGAAGTGCCTGTCCGTACACCTCTTTCATCCTGCGATAAATTTGTGAAGCATTCTCTCCTTCTGCACGAAGAAATTGGATAACTGCTCTTTGTGCTGATCAGGAGGAATCCATCATGCAACGAATTACGGAAACAACTCTCCAGAAATGAGGATATTGATGCGAAGTCGTTAACTATGCAGGTGCAACTTGGAATGCCACCACGCCATCTATCGGCTAGCACATTAACTCGCTGGGATTTGATACAACGCCGATACAGCTAAGGTCGCCTTTTCATTTGGGCACACCTTATACTTACTAGCAATACCCGCACGGCGTTTCCCGTGCCAAAACAAAGAAATCAAAACTATGAAAAACAAGTATAAATTAAAACGCGATCCAGTGAGATTTAAAAAAATGTTCTATCAAGAGCTTAACAATAAAAAATGAAAACCTTTGACAACATTCTTCGTAAATTCACTGTACCTCCCCCCTTCTCTAGTGGGTAAAAATAGAAGAGTGCCCTTGGGGGGAAACGCTTCAACGTTGTTCCTCCGGTCTAGGAGGAAAATCTTTCACCTAATCACGGGAAAAATTAATTAAAATTCAAGGAGGATAATAGTTTTTAGATTGCAATTTCGGGAAGAAAACTGACTATTTTTAAAAAAATTTCTTAAAATTCAGGATATAACGTTAGAAGGTTCGAAACAAATCTCATTAGAAAGAAAATTGTTTGTTCTTTCCTATGATGTACCTATTTTTCTTCCTACGATTATTAAAACCTATTTTATTGTGAAATCAGCGCGAAAAACTACCTAAACTAACACAAAATATTAAAAAAAATTTTATAGATAAAATTTTAAAATTCGGGCTGCGAGGTTCATTGAGTAACTATTACGACTACCTGTGTGCTAAATTTCATAGCTGTAAGTGCGATAGATTCGTCTGGACATCGCACGCAGACACGCAAACATTTCCTTTTATAAGTATAGATATGTTATAAGAAGTAATAAGTTTTTCCTCCGGCTTTTGCCGCATAATATTTTGGTTCATTCTTTACAAATAACGGCATCATAGATTATAAAACTATTAAATTAATGAAACCAATTTTTAAAATCGCACTTTTCTTTGTGTTGTAAAAGTAGACATTTTCTATTTTATTTATTTTCTGTTTTCAAATTTTAAATTAATAAACCATTTTTATAAACATTATGAAATTTTAAAATGATTTCATCTCAAATTTATTCTCTAGTGGCGCTTAATGGTGCTCCAGGTGAATGAATTAATTGCTATTTATGTTTTGAAAATGTTAACTTTCTGAATGCTTATCCCGCGTTTTCCGCGGGTAGGTGTATTTTTTGCTGCATTCTGTGATTCCGCATTTTTACTAGCTATCTTCTCCCCAAATTTTCTTTCTAACTAATCTTCCAAAAGATTTTTAATTTTTATCGTTATCTCTTTGTTATCTTCTTAAGCTCCATGCCCCAATCGTAAAGTATAAAATTCATATTTTATATATTATTTACAAATTATTTGAATTATAGTGCTGTGTTGCTGTTATTACTATTACTTATAATTAGCAGATAATTAGTTCACAATCCAAAAAAATATCTAAAAAGCACTTTACCCCAAAATCTAATATTTATGAAAAAAAATAACAACCGAACTTTTGGTCACTAAATAGGAGTATCAGGCATATATTTAAGCACAATATTCCTCATCTTTAGAAATAACTTCTTAGAAAGAAGCAGAAGATATATAAGTGAACGCGCAAGCATCGCGTAAGTCTTGAAAAAAGCCTTATAAAGTACAAACCAAGTTCTTAAAAAGTCACCATTGAGTAACACAAATAATACCTTGAATACAAACTCATTTTTAAAAAAAGTCACATTTCAATAAGAAAAGTTTTTCTGTTTTGCATCGAAATAACTTTTTCGACGAATAACGATTGATAAGACAGATACGTTTTGTAAAGCGAAAAGAGACATGCTCGTTGAATGAAAATAAACAATTAATTAAAAAATAATATCCACAGCTATTCTTTTTGAAAAAAAGAATTGAATCCATTGTTTGCAGAAGCCAAAAGAGTCAATAATATCGAAACGTTATGAGCTTTAAAAAAAATTATTTACTAATTATTTTTTTAAATCATTAATTAAAAAAAATATTTTTTGCATGTTTGATTTTATATACCTATAATGGGACTTTACTTGATTCTTGTCATTTCTTCACTTATTATAAAAGAACTCCTTTAGAATGTGAAAATAGGATAAACGAAATATAAAAAAAGATTCATGTGGTTATGCAATCAATGATTCAATTGCACTACTTAATTAAATACTATAAAATACTTATAAAATCATACCCAAGATATTCCATGGAATTTTTTTTGTCGCAAATAGTTATTGCAAGACAGTTGTAACTGTAAGATTGAACCAAACGCTTCCATTACATAGAAAAATGTTTAAAAGAACTAAATATAAGAAATAAAGAAAATTAAGGGAGGGAAGAAACGTTAAGTCAAGAGAAAGTATCCGCAATATTTTATGTACTTTTGGCATTTTAAAAAATATCTAAGAAATTGATACCAACTTCTAAAACTATCATCATCGAAGATCATAAATAACTTTATGAGCATGGTCTCGTCTAGCTAAGTAGAAATAGATTTCGATACGAAATTTCCATTCTTATATTTCGTATCAGAATGATTTTGTCGACGAATAATGAAAATATTCAAATTCCATTCTCGCACGACAAATATAATTCTTTTCAGAATTTACGAGTGATTCCATATTTAAAGAAGCAAATTTAGACGTTACTGTTTCAAACAAAAATTAAGAATAGAATTAAAATTGAGAATGGAATATTTGCAGTTAAAATTATTCTTTTCTCCTCATCTCGTTTTATCTTCTTGTAAAGGAGAAAATAGTAAATCTAGAACATTATACAGAATACTTCTATAAGCACTAATGTCTTTTTATGTAGAAATGGAAAAAAGAAAGCGAATAGCGAATCGTGTTTATGGAAATGTAGCCAAAAATATGCAAAATAAGGTTTATGGTGAAGTCAAAATTCTTTCCGAGTCAACTCTGTGAATTTTTATTATGACTATAGCCACAAAATTCTCAATTCAATAGGAATGCATAAATGCCTTTATGTCTGCTGCAGCCATAACATAAAAAACAATATCGTGGAACGCTATGACTTATGTAGTGACATTGTGACATTGGAATTTTTGTTTCTAGCGTCTTGGCTTTTAAGGAATAAAGCCAGATGATAATACTCTTTATGGCATACTCTAGCTGACAATTTTTAAAATTCGGTCATTTCCGTGTTTTTATCGTAGTCACATGTTTGGATGGCAGTGCTGTCTTATACCTTGATTAAAAAATATCGGAAATGCTATCATAAAAACATACATGAATTTATTTGTCAATATTTATTACGTCTTCAAAGTAATCTCCTCTTACTTCAATGGACTTCTGTTAATGTTTTTTCCAATCCTCAGAACATGCCTTAAAATCGTTTTCTTGAAACCCCTTCAGGATTCGTAGCGAATTTTCTTTCATCGCATCGGTTGAATCAAATCGGTGACCACGAAGAGGCAGTTGATAAAAAATTGTCCTTAAAGGCTTTTTGAAGAATTTCAAATAGTTTTGTAGTTGAAACGGCATCGAGGTAAAACACGAAATTTATTGCGTGTTCTTTGCTCAGTAATATGTGCCATTTTGGAAAAATCGTCAAAGTAGAAATTCTTATCTCATTAAAAGAGATTTATTTTCAGACGATATGAAATCAGTGGTGAATCCGGGGTGGGGGGTGGTGCTATGGGGCTGCAGACCCTACCCAGATCTAAACCAGAATTCTTGATTTCATTTAAAATCACTATAGCTGCATGCTCTTAATCTCCTTTTTTTAAATTTTTAAGTGTCAACATTGTTTCCAGGCTTGACAGGTTCGAAAGATTGCCCACTTTTGTAGTCATTCCACTAGTACTTGTACCGTTGGCGCAGTCGAACTAATTTTTTTTGTCTGGTTATTTCATTGTGTTTTTTAGTAAGTTATCGAACGTATTGTAGTGTTTTTTATGATTCTTAATGACATGTGAGTGAAGTCTGTGAAGTTAAAGCGTTTTGGTTTATATACAACATGATTTTTGACATTCGTCACGACGATACAAAATTTTTTATGTCATCAGCCCCCCTCCCTCTCCCACACACAAATTTGGAATGACCGCTGTATGAAATTAAATACCCAGTGCTATTAGGTTTTTATATAAGTCGTAAAAACATTTGATAAAAGTTTGTAAGTGTACACTAGCATATATGTATTTTAAATGAAGCATTCCCAATACTGATGACAGTAGTACTAAATGTACTTTGGCAGCTTCTATTAATCATTTGTTTGACTCAACTTGCATTTTATTAGACCTAGTGTGATAGACCTGAAACTAATATTCGACCTATCTGGGAACTTAGACCTATTTCGGCGTTTTGTATAAAGCGACTGCCAAACTGGGGTATTATTTTCTTAGTTTCATATGTTTTAATAAGATACAATCGACAAATCTCGAATTATGTTGGTAAGTTCCACCTTTACAGAATTCAGAAAAGAGTGAGATGCTTTAATTATCTTTCATAACTCTGCTAAGTAAGAAAACATTGCAGTGAGCGCTTATCGAATTTAGGGAATCAATGATTTGTACTCGCATAATTAAGCCATAGAAGAAGCTATATCCAGGATCGATATATAAAACAGAAGGGTACATCGTAGGAAGTATAGCAGAAGCTATATCCAGGATCGATAAATAAAACAGAAGGTACATCGTATGAAGTATATCAGAAGCTATATACAGGATCTATAAATACAACAGAAGGATACATCGTATGAAGTATAGCAGAAGCTATATCCAGGATCTATAAATAAAACAGAAGGGTACATCGTATGAAGTATATCAGAAGCTATATCCAAGATCTATAGATAAAACAGAAGGGTACATCGTAAGAATTATAGCAGAAGCTATATCCGAGATCGATAAATGAAACAGAAGGGTACATCGTATCAAGTATAGCAGAAGCTATATCCAGGATCTATAAATAAAACAGAAGGGTACATCGTATGAAGTATATCAGAAGCTATATCCAAGATCTATAGATAAAACAGAAGGGTACATCGTAAGAAGTATAGCAGAAGCTATATCCGGGATCGATAAATAAAACAGAAGGGTACATCGTATGAAGTATAGCAGAAGCTATATCCAGGATCTATAAATAAAACAGAAGGGTACATCGTATGAAGTATATCAGAAGCTATATCCAAGATCTATAGATAAAACAGAAGGGTACATCGTAAGAATTATAGCAGAAGCTATATCCGAGATCGATAAATAAAACAGAAGGGTACATCGTATGAAGTATAGCAGAAGCTATATCCAGGATCTATAAATAAAACAGAAGGGTACATCGTATGAAGTATATCAGAAGCTATATCCAGGATCGATAAATAAAACACAGGGATACATCGTATGACGTATAGTAGAAGCTATATACAGGATCGATAAAAGAAAACACACAAAAAATGGAGTCAGAGAGCGCTTTAGAGATTTTGGATATAAGCACTTGCCGAAATTATCTGATTAATAAATGAACACCGATAAATGGCAGACAAGGAGATTTCAGAGTACCTGAAATGCCAGTTTTTTTACAATAAAGATAAGAAAAATAAATTATAATGATTCACATTTATGATGATTTTTTTAATATTTCAAATGTGTTTTCTTACTGCGCTTATTAACTTTATTGTGCTGTAACTCTTTTCTTTTTCTGTAAATTCATTTCTCATCATCGTGTCTTTGTGTTTCTTTTACTTCAGTGATATTTGAAAGAAAAAACAGCCTGTTTTCCTCTGTCAGAGGCATGCAAATTAGTGGAATAATCTGTTGTATATGAAACAGTTGATTTTAACAGCATATCTAATTTTAAAAATAGTATTTCGTTAAAAAATAAATTCTTAAAGAGTCTTCTCTTTTTTTAAAATTATGTACAGGTTTAGTACAATGAAAATTTTGTAAAAATTTAACCGTTGAGCTCTTTCGTAACAATTTCTGCAAATCTATTTTCTAACTACAAACACTTGTTAAAAATATAGATTTTATGCTCCTCCCATGTTTTAAACCATTAGTTTCAAGCAATTTAGTACAAATTTTTGTTGAAAACCTTATTTTATTCATGAAGGATGAAGAAAGTTAGCCTTTTCAATTTTGCTATGTATAGGATCACAAAACAGTAATTGCTAACCTTGTCTTACTGTATGAATCCTAAGTAACTATTTTTTGCAGCTTTAGTATATTTAAACACTTTAGTTACAAAAATAAGGTTCAATAAAAATGTTTTCAGTATCTTTTAGAAAATAATATTTAAAAATTTGATTTGCCTTCAAAGGAATGAAAATA
>BGPR01027234.1:0-13771 GCA_013235015.1 Araneus ventricosus
TTGATATATTAGTATTTTACTGAATCGTAAAATTAGAATGAGAGAGGGGGAGTTACATCATTATTTTTCTAACATACGATAACAAGAATTTTGCCATTTCTGATTCCCACGGCATAGGCCTAGAAAGAAACAGACCCAGAAACTCATGAAGTTCGTGAGCGGACACAAGAAGAAAAAAAACGGAAAAGAAAGGAAAAAACAATGGTAAGTTAAGAAAAACCAATACATTTTCCTCTTGCGTGCCATGTGTGGGACCAGATAAGAGACTAATAATAAAAAAAGAGAGAGAAAAGGAAAAGAAGGAAGGACATAATCCCGTTTTCCTTTCCATTCTTTCTTCTATCTCTCTTGCAAGTTTAGAATCGAGTTGTGGGAGCCTTTTTTAGGGCAAAGCGGACATGAATTTTCCATGGCCTAAGCAGTTGGGTGTCAGAAGCAGACCTTTTCTCGAGACCTTCCAGACATTGTGCATACAATCGATTGAATGATCAATCGATTTGGAAAAGAAAAATGATGAGAAACGATTCAGTTCCGAGCGGGGTAATTTGTCCGCGAGATTTTGGAGTTTCGTTCTGTGGAATGGCATTCAAAAGGAACCGAATTCATTGCCACTCTTTTGATAAGAAAACTGCGTATTTCAGGATTAGAATAGTTGACTGAACCAATTGTTGAGGAAGGACATTCTCTTCAACAGTTTAGCGGGGTATTAAAACAATTTATTGAATAAAAATTGAAACAAAATTTATAAAGCACGCAAGATTATTTAGAATCAGTTGTGTTTTGGGTAAGAAACTCCCAATTACACATCTCGAGGAAAGCTTTATTATAAGCATTACATTTAATATTTCGATATTATTTTCCGAAATTAATTACTAAAATATAAGTGACGTGTTTTGAAATGGATTTATAATTGATTCATTTATAACTCGAAAGAATTAAAAGGATCTACAGTGTTGGAGAGTTAAATCATTTGAATTATATCATAATTTCATTTAGGATATAATTCAAAATATTTCTTTTTATTAGAAGTATTAAATAAAATGAAAGAATAAATAAATGTTTATTGTACTTTGACATTTTATTCCTAGCTATCTAGATACACTTTTTAATTATATTTATGAATCTTGACCAGTATAGCTTTCAACAATTTATACATGCATAAACTACACAATTATTTATATATTTATGAGCCACATAATGGCTTTGGAAACGTTTACTCCTTTAAAAACAATGAACAAACCACTTCTGAACATGATTCAACTTTGTTTTAAAATAAATTTTAAATAAAACAATTTTAAGAACGCACTTTTATTTTTGCACTAAAAAGTAGAGTTTTATTTATTTGAAATAGTTTCTAAAATCTTTATTAACCTTTCTTTAACTAACCAAGATTTTGAAGTAAATCTTGAATTCACATTAATTCACAATTTTAAATGTCTTATTATTAAAATGTTATGCAACCTTGGTAATATTTTTTTCTCAAGTTTACTTCCAGGTTGCGTCCGTATAGCATCAAAATTTAAGTAAATTAATCGATTATCAGATAATTAAAATATGAAAATATTAAAATAGTATATTGTCATCGAGAATATGTAAGTGTATACAATATAAAAACTCTAGAAGCGAGTTAAAAATCGATTAAAAAATTCCTTCTTTACAAATATTAAACAAGTCAGATTAAATAAAAGTGTTGTAAAATGTCAGACTAAGAAGCAAGTTAAATTCTGGTATTTGTAAATATTATTCTACTTGTATTACATTCCTACATACGTGCAGTTTTCACATATTTTCCCTGCTCTTTTATGTATTTCCTCTGACTGTTAGAATATTTTTAAAACCTAGAGTAGTAGGCGTTTTCAGAATTTTAACTATAGGTAATAAACTAAATTTAATTTAAAACACTTTCTTCTAAGGTAAAACGGAACTCAGAATGAAGGCCTAATTTTTATCCTATATTGCTTCTAGCTTATTATCAAGACTTTTCTTTTATTAGAAAAAGGATGATACAAATTTTATTAGTCCATCTTTGACTTATTTAAGAACAACTTTAAATTTTAGAGTTAAAGAATTTAAAATTCTAACTACTCTTAACTAGAATTTTTAAAATTTAGCTCATGATTCCCAAATGGTTTATAGTGCATAATGCATATATAAGGTTTATAAAAAGTACTCTTTTTTGTATTTTAGCTCTGTAGCAAGAGTAAAAAGCAAGAGAAGGAAGACATGCGTATACGAAGGCAATTTTCTTCTGATAAAATATTCCTTTTTTCCATTAAAACCATAAAAAAGGAAGATATTAAGACTAAAAAAATGGTTACATAGGGGGAAAATTGAAAAAAATTATATTAGCATTAATAAGGTGAACAAAAGTATATTTTTTTATAAAGAATGTAGCAATTTGGAATACTTTTTTTGTACAAGATTCTGTTCTTTGCTGCGTTTTTTTTTTTTTTGAAGCAAAATTTTTTTGAAATATTTTTTTTTTCCTTTTAACATCGCAACCTTTCGCTATGATTCGACCAGCTTCTTAAAAAATTTTCCTTTCATGTGTAGATTATATTAGAAATAGGTAATATACTGTCTTAGATGCGGTGATTATTCTTTCATTTTCTCTTAGCTTCAGTTGTAATTTTTATTGCTCCAAAATTTATATTTTATTCCTTCACGAAACTATACCACTCATTTTTTTTTCTTAACCCGCGAGGACGCGCAAGGGGCTGTCCGACACCCCACACCAGGTAAAATGGGGAAAATACCAACTTCCCTTTAGTTGAAATGATTCAAATCCATGCTATCTGTCTTTAAGGTCACATTCAATAGACGGAGTATGTTTCAAGAAAAATTCCTTTTTTTTTATATCGCAATTGAGATTATGGGATGTCGAAAACCCCTTGCGCGTCCTCGCGTAAGGTTCCTTGTTCCAATGAGTGATCGTATTAGGTGCAGGAAAATAATGTTTTATCGCTGTTTAAGCTTTGTTGAGCTAATATGTGTATTCGAGAATGTTCTATATATTTAAAATGTAGATTTTTGCGGATACAAGACTTTGAAACTGGATAATAGTGTAAGTAAAAATCTTAAGAGATTGATGCAAAAGTGTTATCATTCAATACGTTATGTAACTGTATTCAGCTGGTACATGTCTTATCCAGTTTCAAAAAAGGTCGCGGTGGCCTAGTGGTAAGATCTTGGCTTTGGGACCGGAGGTTCTCCAAGGTCCAAAGCCTGATTCCACTGAATGCATGGGGGGGGGCACGTTAAATCATACGCAGTGGCCAAACGTCCTCCCGTTGGTGTGGCGAGGAAGTTTGGAGAGGGGGTCCCAGCTCAGGTGTCGTCCTCGTCATCTGACCGCGGTTCAACATTACGAGTTCCGTCCCAAACTAGCCCTCGTGTTGCTTCAAAACCGGACGTTAATATAACTAAAACCACTTTCACAAAAACTTTTCGAGGAAAAGCTAAAAATTGTAGAAACTATTCTGAAAAATAAAAGCGTATTACGCCCTAAATTTATTGGATTTAAAGGTAAAGCCCATCCGAATTCTTATTTGGATTACTAAAAATACGTTTTCCTCTGTACCTAAGAAAATTAGAAGCAGCACCTTTCGCTCCAAATTGTATAACGATGATTAATGATCCTTTACTGTAAAAAATGTTGAAAACATATGTGTAAGAAACATACGTTTCTTATAAGTTCGCAATGCGATGTATAATATAATGTATTATTACTAAATTTTTCGTCTTAAAAATGTATTCTTGTATAAAGAGAACTATTTGAACGAATCATTTGGAGCAGATATAGCATAAAAACTTTGCTAGTTTTGCTGAAATAGCGAACTGGGGTGTCGGATACCACCTTGCGCGCCTTCGTGTTACTCTTCGCAGCGCGCGTCCTCCCGGGTTAAAGTAAGTGTTCGAAGGACTTTCTGTTCGAAGGGATACACGCTTCGATGTTATTATTCATGCAACTGTGTTGCTGGGCTATTGCGCAAATGCATTCCATTAAACTTGATTGAATGTTATTAGAATATGCGGCATTGGAAGAAATAAATATTTATTCAAATTTAGGTAATTTTTTCTTCTTTGCAGGCTACCGCAATTAAATATCCAGTGTACATAAAGGAAGAAAACTCCAATTCTAAGTGTTGAGGACCAAGCGCAGGAAACATGGAGAGTGACCCATATTATGTAAGGCAATATATAGCAATCACACCAAAAATATAGAAATTTTGCCTTACTCTTCAAGAAAAATTGTTGCCAATCATCCGAAAAAGCACGTCAAACTTGCCCCTATCCCTCAAGCCAGATCTGAAGTCATAATCTCATCAAGATAACTCATCCTCGTAAATAAGGTTGAAGACTTCAACAAAGATAATTTAAATTAATGAAAGCATATACTATTAGAAACAACATTTGTGTTTCACTGAAGCTCCCGGATTGAAATTTCTTTTAAATGATTTTAAGATATCTTTACCCTTTTACCTCAACACCACTGATTAAGAAAATTTTAGGTGGGTTGTCCCTGCGCCCTACCGTAACTTTTTAGCACTTCATTTACGTAGTTAGTTTTAACTGATTATATTGTTTTCAGGTTAATCCTGGACGTATTAAAATGTTTTAGTGCCCTAAATTTTATGGAGCATTCACCTTTAGGGAATCCCAATTGGTAACCTTGTTTTCACCCTTCTTATTTTTAAAATTCGATCAATTTATTCTTGTATTTTTATCGTTGTTTGACTGACGTGGACTTAGATGGATTTTATTGTTTTTTGGATTGGTGAGAGACCACGGGGTCTATTTCTAACGCTCTTTTGTGGGATTTTTAATGTTACTTTACAAAAAAAAAAATGACTCCTTCTTTTTACTGGTGTGTTGGGCTGAGCTTGTGCTTGTGTTTTGCTCATTTGGATGCATACTGGTGGCTCCTCCTTTTGAGTGTTTTGAATATTTTTAATGTTGTTTCCAGATCTGGTGATAAAATTTTTTAAAAAATTAAATTAATTTATGGTTCTCTCCAAGTGTAATATCGATTCAGTGGCGTTTTTATGTGAGTGTGTGTTTTGGGATACTTTATTTATTTTGTTGTTGTCCCTTTCTTGCAAATTGTTTCCTTTCTTTGGGATACTTTATATATTTTGTTGTTTCTTTCTTCTCTTGAAACGCTGTGTGCTGTGTTTGTGATGCTTTTGTGTGTGTCATGTCATATTGATATTCTTGTATTGCTTTTATATTTCCCCACCGGCCTGCTGAAGGCCTTATACCTTTTCGGGTAGGCCGGGCCGGTGTGGCCCAGCGAAAAAAAATCTGCAGAACATCTGAAAGTATTTGGAACATGTTTCCTTCAGATTTTCTGCAGAAAAAAATGCAGAATATCTGAAGAAAACTATGTTCCAAATACCTTCAGATTTTCTGCAGAAAAAAAATGAAATTGCAGTCAAATCTTCAAAAAATCAACAGATATTGGTCAAGTTTAATGATTTTGTGAAAATCTGCTAAATAACTGCAAATTGAATTGAAGACAAAATGCAAAGTCTTAAAAAATCTGCAGGATATATAAAGAAAAAAAATGAAGAAAATTGCAGATTTTATGCAGATTAAATTGAAGAAAAATGCAGATTTTTCTGTATTAAAAAATCTGCAGAATACTTAGAGGAAAATATAATAAGATTTTTTTTTTGCAGATTTTATGTAGATTAAATTGAAGAAAAATTGCAGATTTTTCTGTTTTCAGAAAATCTGCAGAAATCTTTAAGAAAACTTCAAAAAAAATTTGCATATTTTTTTTTTAGCTTTGGGGTTTTAAATAAATAAAAAAAACGATACTTACGCTACAACTTCAAACCGAAGTAATGAAAATCTCCGCAATATGAAACATTCGATTAGTTACTAACCAATTCCAAGAAAAAGATACATCAATCGATGAACTATTCAATTCGATAGGAGCTATCCTTCAGGAATAGCTGACTCCGATGAAGAGAAACGAAAACACTTAATTGATATCTCTCGGAATAACCGGCACTAGAAACCTGCTTGATAGCTCTCAACTCTAGTGACTCTCTCCAACCCTGACCATTCGACAGATACTCATCAGTGACAGATTTTAATATTTATCACCAAATAAATATAATAGTATTTATACAGTTTGGATCTGTACCATATATCTTGTTAGCGGCTATTAGAAAATGTATCTTACACCCCAATGGAAATCGCATGTCGGTCGGATAGGTAACATTGTTTTTAACTCTGTCGATGCGAGAACGTCCCAAACGTCCCTTCAAGGAAAAGACGGTGGCCGTCCGAATCTTCGAATATCATTGCAAAATTTCCACCCCCTTTCGTTAAGTGTGATTGATTTCTCACCCACAGCGAGCACTTTCGTCGTTAGAGTGGCTCGCCCAGATGGGTTGGGAGAAAAGGAGGGTTTTCTTAGAATTCGGACAGTGCCAGCTGTCATTGTGGTTTCTCAGGAGGGGAGGGGAATTTCCCTTATCTTTGAAAGAGGAACTCGGACGTTCCCGTATTTTGAGGTTCCTCTATTCCAATAGTCTTAGGAATCAGAGGGTTAATGGTCATGCCATAAGGACTGGAAACCCTATTAGCACAACACGCTCTACAATAATCATACGATATCTTCATGGTTTGTGCGGCATTCTGAAAATTGTAGCAACATCGTGGAGATATCGTAAAATTTATTGTGCAAATAGGAAATCAATGCATTTCCTTATCACTAAAAAAAATTGCTAAATTTGCAAATCTCCGTCTCAACTTTTGTAGTTTATCGATAGAAGTAGTTTATAAAATTAAGAATTCATAACATTTGCTATAAATTATTTCTTTTATGCCAGTTTATAGTCTAGATGAAAATAAAATCACTCCATTGCAAATAATGTTTGAAGGTCATTAGACTAGGCATTAAACAGATAATTAACAACATATTGGAAATAAAGTGGTAATTTTTACTTTAGTCTGTTTTCCGAATTCGATTGGATTGTAGGGAATTTTAAGGTTGTTAATTCAAAATGTAGAAAATATTGAAATAAAAGTAACTTCATGGCAAACTTGACAATACTCCATGTATATGATGGAATCGATATTTCATTCTCCGGGGCTTAATAATTGAGATATAAAGAGGTAAATACTTTGTTTTTAGGAAACATAGTGTCAGTGGCAAATGATATCGTGATGATGAATCATTATAAGGTTGACCTCTTAATTTGAATTTCGCTTCTCACAAATTTCAACACCATTATATTTTGAAGACATTGAATAATAATAGATGTCATCAGTACAAGATTACAGAGGTTGTGATTTCGAATATTTAAAAAATTGATTACCAATTCTTGCAAATATTAGATCCACAGATGCTTTGATACAACCTTCTTGTATTTACAAGTATAAAACAAGAATAAAATGACGTTTGAATGTGCTGTGAATTTTATGATATAGTATACAGCAGAGTGAATTAAAAAAGTACCGCTTTTTTTCTTTGGCTTCTTTAGATTACGAAAATTAGAAGAAATCTGAAGCATATTTTTGCAGCGGGAATCTCGCCAAAGAAGGAAACTGATTTCTTGTCTTTTTAACCCTCTGATTCCTAATACTATTGGAATAGAGAGACCCCAAAATATGGGACGGCCCGAGTTTCTCTTTCAAAGATAAGGGAAATTCACTTCCCCTCTGAAAACCGAAATGACAGCTGACACTCTCCGAATTCTAAGAACCCCTTCCCCTGTTCCTCAAACCCTTCTGGGCGAGCCACTATAAAGAAGAAAGCGCGCGCTGCGGGTGTGAAATCAATCACTCTTAACGAAAGGGGGTAGAAACTTCACAGTGGGTATTCGGACGTGTCGGACGTTCACCGTCTTTTGCTTAAACGGACGGTTGATCCCGTATCGATAGAGTTAAGCCATCTTTTGTCTTCTTACCATAAATTTACAGAAAAGGCAACAGGAAAGGAAAATAAAACTGTCTTCCTGGATGATTACTAGATAGATCGATTAGTTTCACTAGGGGAGTGAATGCTCATTTACTGGCACAACTGATGTAGCAGCACTTCCGCATAGGAAAAGGTCTGCTGGTATAATATCTATAACACACATAAATAAGAGACTATTAATACACATGCTTATGAAAATGATAATTTCAGAACCTCCAATAGCGTACTGCATTTGACAAAAGTCTCTCTCTCATCTAACAATTTCGACTGTCTTTCTTGAAACTGAATAATGGCATAATAAGAGGAATACCTTAGTCCGATTTCAGAATATCTTTCGAACGTATTTTCGATTATCATAGCATCTACTACCTTCTCTGTATTTCAGAAATGTATTCCATGGAATATTAAACTAAGCCATCCATGCATTACAAAGCTTCATTCGAAAACTAGAAAGATCCTTACCCATTTTCGACCCTGGCATTTTCTCCCTCAGAAGCATATTTTAAAACTCAGACCATATCATGCAGCTTTAATACCGATCTATCTTTAGTTTACGCTGCGCGAATTTCCCGGGCAAAATCCGGAAAGAGAACCTCCAGACAGAATATCACTTTAACACCTAGTCCACCGGCGATACACCAGGACAGGAATATTTTCCTTATCCAATTGAAAGCCCCGACTCTAGTCCCCGCGGGTTTTCCCGCCGCCTATCCATCCGTGCATTATGAGCGACGTGATTCTGCGTTCCGCGGAGGACTGATTGGTATGCGTGTTGCTGTATGATCCTGCATTAGTTTTCGATTTACACTTCGGAAAATATTCAAATGGGATCCCCCTAGATGGGGCTTAGTGTCAATTACTCACGTACTTCGGTGGTAAAGAATGTCTAGGTTGTGCTTCCTTTCAACCGGTAATTTGATAATGACACGCAAAGGTAATTTATTACTTTTGTTAAATAGGGTGAAAGAGTTTCCGAAGACAGTGACAAGCACATGGTGTTAGACTAATGTGTGTTTTGATTGTTAACTTTTTGTTCGTTTGCTTACAAAATATTTGGTTAAACTTTCATTTGTAGCTTAGTGATGAATTTAGTTCACGCTTAACAATTTGCATGCAAATTTATGGGAAAAATTTATGTCTTTCAGTTTTATATTTTAGAAATGAAAAATAGATTGATTTAATGCTTTGTAATATATGTTAGGTAATATCGGTGATGATAATATTGAACTTTTCGCATGCATTTGCGACTCGTGCGCAAAATGTCAGAATTTTTGATAATTGAATCTGTAATTGAGTTAAAATAGCAATTAATTTGAGATAAAAAACCACTTGGACACGCTTAAGTATCTCGCGTGTCATTTATGTTCGAGTATAAATTGAAATAGCAATAAATTCCCCAAATATGATGCGTTATGGAATTTAAAAAGTTAAACAAATTCACAGGTGAAGGCGGTAAAATATAGATAAATCCTTTGATTCTAGAATTTTTGACGTCAAAATAATACATATTTTTGCAAACTTCTGCTTAGGAGATATACGGTATTAGAACCATCGGAACTAAAGATTCTGATATTGGGTTCCATGCCAATTTTACTCCTCCAATCTCTTATAATTAATTCTTGTTGAAATCCTTTGCTTTTAGAATGAAGTTTTGGATGTTACAATAACTATCATAAAAATGCTTCTTTTTTTCTTGTGACACTGCTATTATAATTAAGAAAGTTTTCACATTTGGCATATTTAGGAACGCCACTCAGATTTGGCTAATCCTTAAAGCACATGCGCTGCCCATATAAACCGGATTCAATGTTGAAAATATTTCCCCGAATCAGATCCAACAGTAAACATTTCAGTTCGCATGTTTAATGGGAAACACATTTCTGGGACTTGAAACACGGCTTGACTGTGAACGTCAGAACGACAGGCTCCAGTACTCCTCCCAACATCATATCACACATCTTCAGTTAGATATAGATCTGGAGAAATCCTTACTTCCAAGATTATCTTCGATCAAACGAGGGTCAATGTTTTTCAACCTCCGATTGAAACGCAAAACAGACAGACAGGTGGTAGGATGTTGGGATGCGCCGGTGGGTGATTGCGCATGTCTCTAACTGTAACATCTGCTACTGTCGACGTCAAGTCGCGATTTACAGCTGAGCTGTCGGCATGTAAACATGGCTAGTAGAACTTATGCTCCCGGCAAGTGCGAGTTGCATAGTGTTATTCGCTTTCTTCAAACAGAAGGTTCGTTCATGGAAAACGATCAATGCAGCTTTTCCTTGTCAGACCTTAAGACGACTGCGAAGATCTGTTCTGACTTCTGGAGTTGTCCTCATTCAGGACAACGCCCGCCCTCACTATGCTTTTGTAACCCAGAAGCTTCTAGAGCAGTTTAGATGGGAAGTATCTGATCACCCGTCTTATAGCCCCGACTTAGCGACGAGTGATTATCATGTCTTCCCTGAATTGATAAACTGGCTAGGAGGGCAAAGCTTCCAGAAAAAATAGGAGATTGAAAGCAAAGTTTAGGCCATCTCGCATCACTGGCGGCAACGTTCTTCAAAGAGGGTATCGGAAAACTGGTCTATGGATATGATAAATTCCTGAATCTTCACAGCGATTATGTCGAAAAGTAACCATGATGGAATATAACTTTTGATATTAAATTCATTTTCTCCTCTATTGTTGTGTTTTTTTATGGTCCATCGGAAGTTGCAAAAAAAACTACCCTTGTATATTAATCATTGTGGATGAAAGTTGTTAACTATGAAAATGAATAGAGAGCAAACTGCGCCCTTGAAAACATTCAACCCAAATCCTATAAAACGCATTTCATTCTAAATCACTGAAGAATTACATGTCACCTCCTCAGTCCTCATATAGTAGCGCATTTAAAATTAAAGAGCATGTTTACATGGGAGGATCATTGTATGTATTATACGAAAGAAACAATAATTATGCAAATAGAGATTCACAATGCAATGCGGAATGGAAACATTTCTTGAATAAAATCTCGTTAATCATTTCACTAATAGTAAGCCGCGTTTCGTTTTTTCTATATGAAAAAATATTGCAGAGGAAAAGTGTATAAATGAATTTGATCACTCAGCATTCTTAAGAGTCGTTAACAATTAAAGCTTCAAAATTCAATCGTTTTACGTTTCTCTGCATGAAATACAGGATTTGTAAGTTTATAATTGACTTTAAAGAAACATAGCAATCAGTTATGTACAGTCGCGGGAAAGAAAAGGAGCCACCCAGCATCATTCAGCCGCTGTTCATTGCTTTATAACCCTCTCACACTGAGTGAGGCGGTCTCGGGCGGTCTAAAAACTTCTCCTTATCAGCGACGAAGGTCGGTCTGAAGCGGTTGTTTCCTTCTGAGGTGAGGTGAAGTTCTGAAATCGCTTCGGAGATAAGCGCGGTAGGTTGGTCAATTATCCTTGCCAACCACTGCTCATTTCCGTGCGCCTTAAGGGAAGGTTATAGCAGGGGATGGTGTAAATGACCACCCGGGTTGGGAGAGTCCAATTCATGCCGTCTCCTCCCAAAGAGGCCCGGTTTTAAAGGGGCTAGAAGAACAAAGTCGCCTCGGAATTAAAGAGTTAAAACTAAAGATACCGTTTCACAGGAAATAACGTATACTAAACGATTCTAAGGTTCAAAATTTCAAAAGGGGTCGTCTACATATTTATAATTGCACTAACTTCAAAATTTGCAATGACAACACCCTTTTTTGATGCAATAAATAAATCTCTCACGGAAAAATACCCCTGGATTTTAATTTTTGTTAATATATCATTAATGGATTGGAAGATATTTATCATTTTTTCTTCACGACATGGAAGAGGTCGTCTCCACATTTAGATAGAGAAGTTCTCTGCTCGCGTTTAAATGCCGGTAGTAGTATTTTAAATTATTTCACACTTTAAATGTTATTTTCAAAGTAATGATCTACATTTTACGTTCCTTAGAACTTCATGCATAAAAAAATAAATAGTGTAATATTACACCACTTTAATTTATAAATTTTATTTTATGTAAATAGTTAAATTTTTATATATTAAAATTTTATAAAATAAATTGGTTTAATGATTACATTTAATAATGAAAGCGGTTTCCAAATATGTTGCGTCCCCTTAAGCCCATCGAATTACAGCGAAAATTGAAAATGCAATGTAAATTCAAAGCTGAAATTTTGCATGGGCTTATGAAATGGCCATCTGGAACGATGTATAAGAGTTGCTATACAAAGGTTTTTGACCATAAAATATCATGAATAATATAATATTTCATGTGTTGAAAATTAATTTTAAATCAAAAGTATGAGTGCAGAATGTGTAGAATACTTGAAACTATTACAACAAAAAATTATAGGTCAAAAACTACATTATTTCTCAGGATATCAGTAGAAATTCAAAATTTTACGTTAGCATTGAAGATTCAAAATTCTGTTATAATTTATTGAGCTTGAATAATGAAATTTGATATCCGAGCATAAATGTTCATGCAGTTTTGAAATCCGTTGATAAAAATGTGTGCTGTCATTATAAATTTTGAAGTTAGTGCAATTATAAATATGTAGACGACCCCTTATGGACTTTTTAGACATGGAATCTATTAGTAGACGTTATTTTCTGAAAATTGGTACCTTTAAATTTAAGATAAAATGAACAGCTGCGGGAGAAATAATGCTGGATGGCTACTTTTTTTTTTTCGCGACTGTACTTCTCTGAAAAAAAGTGCTTAAATCATTTTTTTTAAAAATAAGGTTACATTATAAGCGAAGAGTTTAAAAGTCTTACTTGATAAGATTTCTGATAACAATGAAAAGCAAATGGTAATTAACTTATTAGTCAAGATTGAAAAATAAAATGTATAAGTCATTTACTGATATATTTAATAAGGCAGATATGTGTTTTAGTTATAGTGCATTCGATTTTAATTAAAATACCACACTTCCTCAAAATTCAAGATATCACCAATTTTATTGAAATTATGACATCAAACCGTAGCCAAGCACTGAGATCTTAAATTTAATCCCAGAATTTCTCAAGAAAACATTTGGATGCGTTACATGCTTATTAAATTATTGCACTTTCAACTAATTCACCTTTTATACTAATGATATATCTCAGTTGTAAAGAATGTGCTGATTGTGTTCCCTTTCCAGCTTAATTTCATAATGACACCCAAGAGTAGTTTATTAGCTTTGTTTGCCGGGGTGAAAGAGTTCAGAGTGGCAAACACGGCGCCATAATTAAATCTATACTTTGATTGTGAGCCATGATTAATTTGTTCTTTTTCTAGCAAAAGATTAATGTAACCTGTCCGTTCTTGTGAAAGAAGTTCACCTGATGATTTAAAAAAAGGCGTGCACCTGCCTTCTTGATTTTCAATTACTAAAACTTACCACATCGATGAGAAAATCATTGCATTTCTGAAAATTGAGTTAATATTAGATTCACCATGAGTATGTTCTGAGTTAAATTATATTTACGTCCCGTTTCACGCAACAGAACATGACTCCGTAAATCTACGGATCTTTTAATTTTTTACCGCTTACAGTTGAGAAGAACGACATCTGAGCCGGCAACCCCTCTCCAACTTTCCGCGCCATACCAGTGGGAGAGTATTTGGTCCTGAGGGATTTGGAGTCCACCAGACCCATTTACATGGCGGTTCTTCAATAGAATCGAGTTTCGAACCCGGAATCTTCCGCCACCGAAGCCCAGACATCATCAGGCCACCGTGGGCCCAACTGTGCTCTGAGGAAGATGGTGAAATTGCAATTTTGCTATTTATGGGCCTATTCTGGTACCCCCGGTTGGG
>BGPR01027235.1:0-19920 GCA_013235015.1 Araneus ventricosus
TTTTCTAAAATAATAGCAACTGATTTATTTTTTGTTTCTAAAATAAAAGTAACTGATTTAATTTTGTTTTCATTTTACATAGTAATGGCTCCAATTAAAAAATAAGAAGGCATGTAGCATTTCCATAAAAGATTTGCTACTCACCATCTAAAGTTGGTAATGTGAAAGTTAAGGACATTCAAAATGGAATGTCAAAAACATCTACATTTTGAATGTATGGATGCCTGATTATGTAAAGGTATTCATCCATAATATTCATGAAATTAGAGCAACAACTTTAGGTATAAAAAAATTAACATTTATTAAAACATTAAGAAAGTGCCAGTTAGATATTAATGGAACACCAAAACAGATGATATTCAGTTATCTGGCGCATGAACATCTAGTCTGCTGCCTCGTGCATCGCTCGTGTATTGCGCAGCTAAGAAGTAGTTTCAAGAGTGACGTCATCGGAAGGAATTCAGGATCGCCACAAATGTTTACCTCACATTTATGTTAGAAAATTTCAACTTAAGGAACCTGACTTGAGTGATGAGGAGTATTCTTTTATATACATGAATTGCTCTAATTTTAAAAATGATTCTGATGAATTTGATTAATGTTGCAATTAAAAATTATAAAAATACGTATTTGTGGATATTGTTAGTGAGTATAATAATGTAAATTCTTTGTTTGTAAGATGCCTATGCTTTAAGCATTTGCAATGTAAGTTTATTGCTCTCCCCATTTTTTGTTTCATATTTTATAAAAAAAATAAGTTATGTGAGTATATACAGTTTGTATTTTTATCAACCAAATTAAATTATTGTTTTCTGCATTCCTGTTTCTTTTCTTTTTTTTTTAAACTGAAATCTGCATCTAAAATCAGCTTAAGTAAATTTTATTATAATCTTTATAAATTTATTAAAATAATCACATTTAAAATAACTGAAAGTAATGTACTAAAATACATATTGTATAACAATGATTTATTTTTGCTTAAAATTGATTAAAGTGTCTGTTAAAAATATAATATTAGTGTGGCCAAAACTGGTGCATAGAGGTGGCCATAACTGGTGCAAATGGGGTTAATTTATTTAAAAATTCATAATCTAAAATTTTCTTCAGAAAAATTTTATAACTAGCAGAAAGCCAATAAAATTTGCTAAATGATAGTATAAGTTTGATTTAATATGCTTTAAACAGTCACCCACGGTGAAATTTCCATTTCAAATTTTCTCTTAAGGTGGCCATAGCTGGATCATCTACCCTATAGTTAAGTTTATATATATATATTTTGGTGTTGCTTATAGTTAAGTTTATATATTGTTTTTGTTGCTTATATATGGTATGTTTAAATTTAACAATCCACATGAAAAGGAATTAAGCACTAAGAATAATTTCATTTATGGTAGGTCTGTGAATTGCATTTCACATCAAATGATGTTGAAAAAGAATCGAGTATGTTTGATGGTAAAGCAGGGAAAATTGTAACTGTTCCTCTCAAGTATCCTAGACTAGTCAGTGGAGCTATTCCATCTCAGATGCAAAATTGTGCCTCCTACATGTCATCTTCAACCTCCAGTAGGTAAAATCCAGAAGTAAAAAAAAATGAAATTAGAACAACTAAACATAGAAAATGCTCTCCAGGAAAGTACGATAGAAAAGAGGAAGTATGATGAATGCAGAGATTTTAAAAAGCTGGAGGAACTCAATCAACACATTTCATTAGTAAATATGACAAATTTCTGGAATATTATATATAAAGAAAACAAAATTTTGTTTGTAAACATAGAACTGAATCCTGCTCCTGAAATAGATTATCAGTTGTAATAAACGATTCATTAGATGTGTCGGTTTTTGTTGGAAAAACAAGCTTGTCGAATATTCCTAATATTACTTCATTGCCAACAAAAGTTAATAATTTAAATTAAATATTAGAACAATTGCCAGAGAGAGAGAGAAATGAAGAAAAATAATAAATTGTTGAATTCCGATATTATTTCTCAAGTGCATAGTTTTATGGATAGTTTAAATATAAACAAGGAATGTTTAACATCCATGATTGCTTTTATTAAAGAGCAATCTGCATTGTTAATTCAGAATAAACACAGTAAAAGATACTCCACTGAAATGTTGATATTCTGCTCATTATTTTATTCAATGGCTCCACATGCATATAAATTTGTCAGGAAGTCTGGCTATACTTTGTTACCTCATCCTGTAACTTTGAGGAATATATGCATGCCTATCAACACATGCCCTAAGTCAGAGCAGAATGAATTGCATTTCTTGAGGTATATTAAGCCAAAAGTTACACAGTTCATTGGTTCTGCAGATAAAACTGATTCTTCAAATAGATGAAATGCGTAAAACCCTATTTTGATTACAAAGGGGAAAACATATCTGGATTTATGTTTTAATTCAAAATGCTATATACATAACATTATGACATTTATGATAAAGCAGTATTCTTCATGTAAGATGTTGTGCATATACTACCTATTAGTAAAATAACAGCAGATGCATTGCACACATTCATTAAGCAGATGGTTGTTGGGTTGTTGGAAGGCATTGGTTTCAAGTGATATGTGTATTACCGACAACAACTCGATTAACAGAAAGCCATGTCACAGTTTGTTTCTCCTTCATATTCCATTGTTATCCCCATCCAGTCGATGATAAACGACCTCTTTTTTTTTTCATGATTGATACCGTGCATTTATTGAAAATATTCACCAATAATTGGATCAATCAGAAGAACAGCGATAAATGTACACCCCAAGTTTATGGAAACAATCTCTCTGAGAAAAGCTCCGGGATTGCATTAAAATATTGTTGAAGATAATAACGACACTTAACATTATTGACTCTGTTAAATAATATAATAGATGGTTGTAATAGTAAAGTCTAACAATAATATCGAATACAGCTTCCTTCAAAACTCTAAAATTGTTATACGAAACTGAAAAAATAGCATCATTAAATATGGACTCATTTTCTCTAAAAAAGCATTGGGCCTAATTTAGAAAAACAAAATGTGAAGTTAGTACTTAAAATAATCAATAAATTTATACCTGAAGGTCTCATGAAACAAGGAGAGAAATTTCAGTTTCCAAATTACAAAGAAACAGCAGAATACATAAAAATTATAAATAGATGGTGGGATATTGTAAATGTATAAACCCCATTCATAGGAATACGTGAAAATAATGTGTACAAAAAACCACTGACATAATCCGAAACCGATGAAAGATGCAAGTTTTTAGATGGGTTCTTAAACTGGCTAGAAGACTGGAAAAACATGGGGTGTAAAACTGGCATGTTGACCAAGGAAACTCATTCTGCTCTATATATGACAACATTTGCACTGAAAGAAATCATTAAGTATTGTGAAGAGGAATTCAACATGAAATATATCCTTGCAGGAAAATTTCAAACCGACATTTTGGAGGCACGATTTGGCTTATACAGACAAATGGCAGGAGCTCAATATCACGTTTCACTTCGACAGGTCTTTGAAAGTGAGAATAAATTAAGAATGCATAGCATATTAAAAATTTGTTTGCAATCAACAAAATTTGGAAATCTTGAGCTTTTCCAGGAAGCAGTTACAGATAATTGGGAAGAACTTGACAATTTTATCTCAGAAAAATTACCTATATTTCCTGTTTTGCTTTCAGAAGATGATTTTAAAAAAACCGAAGATTTTCTACCAGTGCTAATCTATTTAGGCGGCTACTGTGTTCACACAGTCCTTAAAAAGCTGAAATGTAATATTTGCAGAACTTTCTTAACATGTGAAAAAGAACTCGATTGCTCAACTTCTCTAATTCCAAATTTAAGTAGAGGAAAGCTTCTGTATCCCCAAAAATGCATTGTGAATGTAGTTTTATATTCTTATGTTATCATGCAAAAGTTATGTACTACATCTGAAGAATTTTTGAAATTTCCAAATCAAAAACATTTGGCTACTGAAATAATTTTTAATATTCTGGTTAGTGAAGAACAACTACATGATTATGGTGAATGCATTTCAGGACACAAACCAGAAAAGGTTTATAGAATGGTAATTTGGTCAGCAGCAAATTCCCTATTGAATAATTATTGTAAAAAATTAAGTGACGAATTGCATAACTCTTCTAAAGCTGGAAAGAAAAGAAAACTTGAAAAATTTAGCAAAGTTATTTCGAACAAAAGCTAGTGATGTAATATACAGTTAAATGGCAATTTCAACAGTTTTACTTGCATTAATTTTATTGCTCAGTTATTATTAATTAATTTTATTGCTTATTTATTATTAATTTAATTTTTTTATTAATTTGTTGCTTACTCAGAGCTGACACTACAACAAATGTTTATAAAATCATTTTTAATTGCAGTTATTTTTAAATTCACCTTCAACTTTTCTCGTTTATATTTTTCGTAATAAATTATCGTTTTAAATAAAAGGGAGATACACCTACTGGGAAACCTGCCCTGCAAATTTTGCAAAAATGGTAATGCATTCCTAGCACCGTACCCCTTGGGTGATGTGGAAAGCGGTGCATTTTAATCATTATTTAACCATTCAACATAGGTTCCTGGAATTGAGTTATATAAATGAGATACAATACATTTTTAATAAATGAAACGTAATTTCTCCCGGTCATCGAGCAGTCTTTCTGCAAAAGGAACGCAGTGTCACCTCTTGTTGTGATGTCATGGAAGAGAGCAGAGGCCTTGAACTTCCGTCAGTTGTGCCCAGCACAGATGCCCTCATCAATGTTGCCAGATAAGTTTGCATTTTCGAATTGAATATTTTAATTTGTAAATTTTTTTAAATTTGAAAACTCAAAGCAGCAAAAATTTAACTCAGTTTTGATCATTTTTTAAAATTATGTGCAATTAGATAATTTAAGAAAGATTTTGATAAAAGTAGGGATTAGATCAAATTGTGGATTCGGGAAAATCATATTGTATTGTCAATTGCTCTGGAAGTTTTATTTATTTTTTTATGAGTAAAAACAAATTCAAGAAATGCTGCAATGAGTTTTGTATGAAAGGTAAATTTTATAAATTATGTGTTTAACTTTAATAGATTTCATCTCTAAATATCTGCATACAGGTTTCTTGATTGTAGCATCTTTGAAAGATAAAATTTTTTAGTCTTCCAGCACAATCTTTAACTAGGGACATCAGGGTTTTTTATTTAGTTTAATTGAAGTGATAGCATTGGTATCACTACATCAAGTTGTTAAATTTGTGATGATAGTAAAATTTCTAAAGGAATAATTTTGTGACATAGCATTAGCAATTTCAGGTTGTGAGCTTCATGATTTTTTTTTTTATATATTTCTGTTTACCATTTTATTCTCATGTGACAAAATATTGGTTGAATTTTTACAATACATTACTTGTGTCAGTGAATGACACTTGTTAGGGGGCACCAACTTTGTTTAACCTGAGTTATGTGTTTGTGATCCTGCAAATGTGTGTATTTTATTCAAGAGCATCAACAATTGTGCACATTCTTAAAGTGTTGATCACCACAATTTTTTATTTTTCAGTTCATAAATAAACTGCATTTAATTTAACATTACAATTTCTGTCATTTATTCATGGTTATGTTTTCTCTCACATTGTGTCCTAACAGGTTTTCCAGGTCTGGTGCTATTTATTTATCTATGTCAGTGTAATGTTTACCTGGGGTTATTAGTTAACTATTTTTGAACACAATGCGGATTACAATATTTCTTAGTTATACTCTTTATACGATCAAAATTGCCTAGATCCTAGTTGCAAGATCCTTGTCAGGAATCTGTAATCAAATGTATAAAGATTGGTGCAATCTCATAATGATCGAAAGTTAATCTGATGCAATTTTAATTTAGCGCACTTACTACTAAGCTAGGCAAATTAATTTATCTTGGTTTGGAATTATTTACTTTTGGCCTCTTCTGACTTGTCAGATTTTTGCTTGATTCATGTTTTATGCATTAGGTTCTGATAATGAACTTGCAGCTATTCTGTGCTTAACTGAATTTACAATAATAATTGATGATTACTACACGACATAAAGTGGTGCCGTGTCCAGCCCAGACCATTTTTGGAGATCTTTAGGGTTATGTGTGAGAGAAATTGAAAGAAACTGACTTAGTGAGTGTAGATTTTATGCTTTTATATTTGAAATTTTGGTGTGATAGCACTGCCACTATGAATCATCAGAGCACAATGTTAGAATCTTGACCTGTACAACAGGAAAATGAAAATTTGGCTCTAAACACTGTAAATGTGTCAAATTTTGGTATTTTATTTCGATACTGGTATGCTCTCCATAATACCTAACCCAAGGGGCTCTGATGCTAGTGATTTTTTTTTTATATCATTCATTCTCTAGTACTGCATTTTTATTTTCTAAATAATTGTTTTGATGGTTCAATATATGAAATTTTTTTTTCACAGGACAATTCATCTTTCTAAAATTTGGATGTATGTTTTCATGTTTCAGCAGGCTAATCTGTCTTTATTTAATTACTCGCATGACTTAATATTTCTGAATATAAATAAGTTTATTTTGTTAAAGTATGTGGGTTTTTTTTTATTGTGATTGAAAGGAATTTAGTTAAAATGAATGAGGAAATTATGCATTATAACAGAAGATTATTACTGAGAAAATATTAATATAATGCCGGAAAATAGAGAAAAATATAGGAAATTGTACTATAATTTAAATGAATTACGGAGAATGTGAGAAACAATTATGCCTAAAAACATAAAATTTTTAATGACAAAAATATTTTTTTTCTGGGTCGCAATATCGCAAATAAAATATCGCAACTGACAAAATACACGTGCAATTTTTATGGCGAGTATATGGCATTAAAAGTCGAAAATAGATAAAAATTTTTTATAATAACACAAAAATTAAGAATAGACAATCATCGCGGAAAATACAAAAAAAACGCGAAATTTTACTAAATTCTTACTGATGCAATATCAGAATAATGCCGGAATAGACACAACATTTGCTAAAATATAATGAATAAATTTATCGTTAAAACAAAGTTATTACTGGGTGAATATCAGAAAAAGTATCACAAAAAGTTATAGAAGAATCATAAAAAAACAATAAAAAATAATATAAGAACTAACCTTATTTTGAAGCGAGAAACTATCCTACCGCTAACCCTAACACACGAGGACAGACAGGCCGAGACACAATAAAACGGCCCTCTTTTCTCATCAAAAGAGGGTTTTTAGGGTTCCATAGAGATTCATCTGTTTACTACATTTGGCGCTTTATCGCCAAAAAAGTTCAAGTTTCGTCGATAGTCGAGGAAGTCTATAATTAGGTAGATTCCTTACAGGGTTCCCCCGGTCCTTGAAAACTGAATTTTATTTGCCGTACTTGGGGCCCCGGAAAAGTACTTGATTTTTCGTTGGGTCCTTGAAAAGTCCGGAAAGGTACTTGATTTTTTTTGTTGGGTCCTTGAAAAGTCCGTGAAAAAATCGAAATGTAGTCTATCTTGAGAATTCCACCACCGGAAAAAGGGTGTTGCTATGGGAAGGCTGTCAGTCACTATTCATTTTCTCTAGTTTGGAGGAAGAGGGAGGAGTGACAAAAAAGGGTGTTGCTATGGTAACGCTGTCAATCACCAATCTTTCATCTCTTTGTAGTTTGGGGGGGAGGGATGGGGGCTGGCAAAAAAAGGAGTAGGGTTTCGCTATGACCCGGGATTCCTTGAGATCCGGAAAAAGCAGGGGGATTTATTTTAAACTGGAATTTTTCTTATTTTGGTAATTCTCATCAGACGAGATAATATTCGCTGGTCTTTTATCGTAAGTAGAATAAAACATCGATGAATACCAATGAAAATCTGTTATTTACTGACAATCAGAAACGGGGGCCATCCGCGTTTCTGCTCGCGCGCCAGGCAGCTGGATGTTTACATTTAAATTTCCGTGGAACCGAAATTTCGCCTATGAGCAGGATCGCGTTCCCTTTATTAGTTAAATTAGATAATTCAGCAACGGATTCCGAGACTACCACTTTCGGACGATTTTACACCGAAAAGAGGTGTCAGGCAATGAGTCATATGAGCGAATTTCCAGAGTTCTTTGTTAGATCACGCTCAGTCAAATGCAAACATCACCCTTCCATTCTTCACTTTCCCCGTATTTTGATGAAAATGACTGCGCCCGGCGTATGCACAGAAGCACGCAGGGTTTCCGAATCCGTTGCTGTACAATACTCAGATATTAATATAGATAGATATTAATTGTACTCAAATATGGAGTACGCACAGGAATTTGGCTTTGCGCCAAAGAGATTCAGACAATTTGTGAGATCGTAAATTTTCCTTCGTCTGTGCATACAAAAAAAAAAAAAAATGCAAATTATCATCCACACTAGATACTGTTTTCTTCTTTGATGATTTATTATCAAATAGGAGTTATAACCAGAATTAATTCATTTTTCCATTTCAAGGAGATCTTTTTGGTGAATTATTGCAATACCTGACGTTATTATTAATATTTTATGTCAGCATTTTTTTTGTTAATTTTGTGTATTCTTTTTTTTTTTCCGTTATGAATACGGATCATTTTAATAAATTATGGGATCTTCAAAGTATTGCACGGAAATTATCTATTATAGAAAAGAGAGGGTTTTTTTCCGTATATATGGATGCATGTTCGGTTTTTGTTCTTTATGCACTCCCAAACGGTTTGAATTGCAATTAAATTTGGTAAAGTGATGTATTAGTGCAAGAGGGAGCTCACGTCGTTCCTTTTTTTTAAGTTGAATTAGATTTTTATTTACTTAATTTTAAGTAGTAAATTCCGGCGTTTTTTCCCCCATTTTTGCAAATTTTCTTTTTATCCCATTATTATTTTTACATACGTGAAAAGAAAAGTTATTCTTCCGGTATTTTAATTTATTACTTCTTTTATTTATTTATTTATTTATTGTCTTTTGATGTTTTGTTTCTCTTTGAGCCGATTTTTATTCTTTTTGATCCGTATTGAAAAAAGTTGGTTGGAACAAAAGTTTTTTTTTTCTATAATAAAGAAATATTATTCCTCCGTGTTTTAATAAATAAACATTGGAAAAAATCGTTATTTTGCCTTTTTTTATATATATATATATTTGTATTTTAATGTTTTTTTTTTCAATGGATATTTTTATTAAGATTTTACTTTGCTTAAGATTTTTTAAGTTTATATTTTTAATCGGCGACACAGGGAACGCAAAACTCTTGTTACAAAGCAGAAGGTTTGTATCTTTTTTCATGAACCAGTGGTAATGGTTTCGTTGATTTCATAGAGTTCCCTTTGAAGAAATGGATTCTAAAATGGAAGGGGTCGGTTCCATATTGCCGAAGATCGACATGCAAACCTTTTTGAGCGACTCTTGCACATTTTCATTTTCAACAAACATTCGGTCTTTTTCTGTCATTTTGAATTGTTTCTATGAGGGCTACTAGTATGAGTCACACAGGAAAAGGGAGGCCTTCCCCTTTTAAAATTCTGCAACATGTTTTCCAAACAGAAAAATTACGGAATTATGAAAAATATATTAAGTAATAAGTAATAATTTAATTAAGATAACTAATAAGTTTAAAAATTAATTTTAGGCTACAGATTTCTTGAGTGGCAGTTATTTTCAAAAAGTTTTTGTTCCTGTTTGGAAAAAATCCTACGTGCACCTATAGTAATAAATTTTTACTTATATTAGTTCTTATTAATAAACCTTTTTTTTATTTTTCAACGTTCATAGAGGATTAATATAAGTGCTTTGATTACTAAAATTGAACATAAAAGAGCAGGGATGCCAGATTATACCGTTTTTTTACTCTTCATTATGGAAAATAGTTGGGTAAATTTTTGTACTCCGTTCACACAAACTGGCTATTCAGTCAGTAGATAAATAAATATGTGGCAAAAATTTTAAAAGGTCATCATAATTGTGAGTCATACATCACACTGAACTGCATTGCATTGGTTTCTGCACTGCAGAAGTTTGCAGACAAACTAGCCAAAAAGGCTGAGAAAAGTAGAAATTTTCAATCTATTGTAGAATCCAATAGTTTTAAGAAAACAGCGAAATAAAGGGCTAATGAAGTCAAAATGATCAATGAAAAAATTGAAGCTTTAATAGAGCAACTGAAAATGTAAATTTAAAGTATTTTGAAGTTTATTTATTTAAATGTAAATGAAGGTTTGTTGATTTGTACCTGTTTCTTGCTTTTTTCCCCCTTCATTCCCAAGCAATAGTCAAAAGTAAGAATAGAAGTTCTTGTGGGGCTAACAATTTTTTAATGAATTTTGTTTCAGCTAATGTGTTTTTGAAGTGAGCTACCAAGTAATGCTTAGTAGTAGTTTGTGTAAAATTAGCATCTAGTAGTTGTACACTGTAGCTAATAGTAAGGGTGCTTGAATTGTGACTTGAAACTCAATTTGCACTGTAGATTTTGGTTTACTAACTGCAAGGTGAGCAAAACATGTGACTTTGATACTGCACACTTAAGCATCTAAAAGTCATAAGTAAGAAAGTGATGACGCATTTGAACGTTAAAGTTGAAAATATTTTATTTAAATTTGTCCTTTGCATTTTTGTGTTCTAAAATACGTAATTTTATGGTCCTTGAATTTTTTTCTTCAATAAGAGTGGGAACTCTGTTATAAGAAATCTACCAATTGCAATGGTTCTCATGACGCGACTTTCGGAAAATTTCTGCAGATCTTCATTGATCATGACCCCTAGAACCCAAAACCACCCTCCGTTAAAAAGTTTATATATATATGTATATGTATAACGCTTTTTCCCATGTTATCTTGTGAACACGATAAAGGAAGTAATTTTGATTTAATTTTAACAGGAGTGGGATATGTTGTAAGGACGGTGAAAATCTCGGCCGAGTTCGTAGATGGGCTATCCAGGGGGGTTGGGAACTTCATTTCCAAATGATTCCCTTACAGTTGAATATAGAAGGAAAATTTAAATTAGACGAATTATTGCCTCATCATAACAAACAACTTTTGTATTGAAACTCTTTTGATAACTACAATTGCTTAGAAGTTATGAACTAAAAAGCCATTTTTAATTCCCCCCCCCCTCTCAACTTATCATTTCCTCATAGGTCTGTTACGACTGCAGATAGGAAAAAAAATTTCAATTAGGCGAATTATCACCTTATCATAACGAACAACTTTTACTTTGAAAGTTTTTTGACAGCTAGAATTAAAATTTAACGCAGGCTGAAAAGCCATTTCAGTACCCCCCCCCCAACTTATAATTTCTCCATAAATTCGTTACGATTGAAGATAGAAAGAAAATTTCATTTAAACAAATTATCACGTTATCATAAAAAATTACTGTTATATTGTAAGTTTTTTGACAACTATAATTGCTTAGAAGTTATGAGCTGAAAAGTGATTTTTACCTCCCCCCCAAACCTAGAGTGCGTTTTAACCTACGCATGTGACACCTTGTTGAAAAGCTCCTTTCAGCCGCATTCACTTCCACTTTCTATACGGTTGACAAGCCGATATACCCGACTTGCTCCAGACTAAAATGCTTTCATGTCTAATATTTTTAATGAAAAAACTACTATTGTATAAAAATTATAATACAGGAATTCCTCTTTTCTGATCTGAAACGTTTTTAATTAAAATGAGAATATGAATTGAACCAGACGATTTTTAGAAACAACCGATAGCTACTTTTCTCCATAAATTATTAATTATTGGTTTACATAGGTACTTCAAATTTTGTTAACAATTAATAATGCCAAAGAAACATTTTAATGTATATTTTGAAACACTTAAACTAAATAGTTAATTGTTCATTAGTTTAAAGCATGAAAATAAATCAAATCAATAGTTGGTCAATATAAATTGTTAATCGTCTACTTTTAAAATTTTCTTTTAGCATTCGTCCAGAATTCTATTAATGTGTTCCAGTGGCGAATCCAGGGGAGGGGCTATCGGGCTGCAGCCCCTCCCCACACCCCAGAGCTAAACCAAAATTCTTGATTTAATTTAAAATCACTACAACTGTTTGTTCTTAATTTTCATTTTAAAAAATAGTAATAAAATCGTGACAAAACATTGTTTTTTGGCTTGACAGGCTCGAAAATTTTCCTACTTTTCTAGTCATTCCACTTGTACTTGTAGTGTTGACGCGGTCGAAGACAATTTTTGGCTAGTTATTTTATTGTATTTTTTATTAAATTATCGAAAGTATTGTAGTGTTCTTTATGATTCTTATTGTCAGGTGAGTAAAGTCTGTAAAGTTAAAGTGTTTTGGTTTACATAAGCCATGAGGTTTGACATTCGTCAAGACGATACAAAATTTTTATTACCTCCCCCCCCCCCCCAGACCCATATCCTGGATTCGCCACTGATGTGTTCTGTTTCAAATACACGTAATAATAAATTTAATCTGCCACTCACAATGTTTAATTAAATTTTGTATCATTCTTTAATATTATACTAATTTATGATTTAAAAATTAGCTTCCTACAGTTTTTAAAAAAATCGTCAGTAATTTTTTGAGGGCTTGGAGATTTGAAAATCCCTTGAGCAGTAGATTTTCTCATTTTAATTAAAAATAAAGAGGCGGGTGATAGAAAGATTTTATATCGGAACTCCGTCGAGTGCTGATTTATGTAAATGAAGAAAAACGTCAAAAAGATTAATTAAATTTTATTCCATTCTTTAAAAAAATATAACTTAAGAAGAAAACTGACTTTGGAAGGTATTTAAAAATCGTTTGGTTCTATTAATGTTTTCATTTTAAATTACACTTTTAATTAATTAACATTTCACACGCTAAAAGGAATTTGTGTATAATAATATTTTATTAAAATTCGTTTAGTTTAATTGATATTTTCATTTTAAATAAAAAATCGTTTGTCTCAACTGACATTCTCATTTTAATTAAAAAACATTTCAGACGATAAAAGAATTAACAATGCCGACCATCAAAATTGTTGGCTAAAGAAACGAAGTGTTGTCAGCTTGGTGACTGGACAGGAAAGCGCTCTTATGTTTCTCTCAGTTTAGATATTAATTATTCATTACTGAGAACTGTAATGCATACCTGTTAGTATAGATAGCGGCCATCATAACGAATCGCCAAAGAGTTAACTGTTGTCGATGACTCAGTAGTGTGTTCTCTAATCTTAACATAAATTTAAAAGTGTAGTTTTGTAATTAAATAGTTTTGCCATTAACTAATTTGGTTGCATAATTTAGCTAAAATAATAAAAAACAAAATTTATCTCTTGTAATCTATTGTGTAAAATAAACATAACATGATAATAATGTTCAATAAATTCATTAGCAGTTACTCACGTCATACAGTCTTCAACATATAAGAAAGAAGACAGCACTCTTTCAAAACAAGGAGCTCTTAACAACATCCTCGCTTTGTAAACATAGTTAAATGTGACAATCCCTCTGTTTAATATTTACCTCTCTGTATATATGCAAAACTCAATAAAACTGTAATAAATAACTCAGACTTGCGCGATAAACACACTTATTGCATCCTGAGCTCATCGAATTACATGCATTATATTTAATTTTTTTAATGCAGTTTTGTACGAAAACGAAATTACCATAATTTATATTCTGAATTAACACTGTTAAAAATAACGAAAAAGTTTAGCACATATAAAATACAAAATGAAAAATAAACATAACATGATAACTGTTATCGATAAAATGATTTTCAATTACTAATGTAATACAGTTTTACATCTTCATCGGCGCCAGCGACGATGCAGTAAAAATGAAATGTCCTAATACATTTCCTTTATAATTTTTAAAATTTAATTTATGAAATTCTACTTATATATTAATTGAATTAAGTTTTCTTTTCTTAGGAAGAAAGGTTTCTTATTCTTACAGATTAAAAATGCCAAAATTGAAGCTTAAAAGTGCTCAGCAACAGCAGAATCTTCGAAGAGATGCTATGCGGAGACTCCGCAATAAGAAAGGAGACGCACAGCTATTGTTATATTCCATTAAAGAACACTCACATTTGATGAATAAAACTGCTAATCTTCTGAGACAGAAGAATTATCTAAGCAAACTAGAAAATAGATTGTTGCACAATCAAAAAAATCAGTCGTCACAAAACAAGCGGCTGTCAGAGTCACAAAGGCGGGAAGAACACAATGAAAACTGCACAGCGCAGGCGTCTATCGAGTCCCGAAAAACGAGCACTGCATCTTGAGAAACTTAAGGAAGCACAACGCATACGTTTATCCAATCCACAGAAGCGTGTTCTACACTGTAAGCGATTGCTAGAAGCAAAGAGTGGACGCTTATCTAGTCCGAATAAGCGAGTAATTTATCTCAAAAAGCTACAAGAGGGACAACATAAGCGTTTGTCTAGTCCGAGTAAAAGAGCTGTGCATCGCAAAAGGCTGCAAGAGGGACAACATAAGCGTTTGTCTAGTCCGAGTAAAAGAGCTGTGCATATCAAAAGACAGCAAGATGGCCAAAAGAAACGGCTACTTGATCCTGTAAGCCGACGCAAACACTGCCAACTTCTACTCAGCAATCAAAGGAGACGTTTACTTGATCCAGCTGGTCATATTATCCATATCTCTAGAGTCTTATCTTCAAAATTGCAACGAGAAGAAGAAAGAGATAAAAAGTTTAGGAAAAAGCTATTTGAGAATTTCATAAAAGAGAAGAAGGAAGGTTCATCCCATACTTGTAATCGTTTGTGGTTTCGAACATCAGTAAAATGGGTTAATATCGGCAATCTTAACGTTAAAGCTTTGGTGAAAGCGTACGGTAGTGTGGAGGGAGATCAAGTCTGCTTATGTAGCAATTGCAACAACTATATGAAACAAAAAAAGTTGCCAAAATAATCTCTAGTAAAAGAGGGACTAAAATTTCCACGCGTCCGGGATGCTATAAAAAGCCTGACAGATTGGGAAGAAAGATTCGTATGCCCTAGAATTCCATTCATGACAATTAGAGCCGCTATTTCTGATCAACAATATTTAGTGAAAGGAAGAGCAATAAATGTTCCAACAAACGTCTCCACATCTGTAAATGTATTGCCTCGCAATGCAGACGATACATTAGTACTTCCTGTTGTATTTCGACGAAAGAAAATTCATAAAACCAATGTTGCATTTGAGAATATCCGCCCACATGTCATAAAAGCAGACGCCGAATGCTTGCGTACACTCTCAAAAATTTCCGTAATCCAGCAAAGGAGGAGCCCCCATTTACGTTGTTTGCTGTGGCTAAAAAATGCCCCTATATTCAAAGAGGATAGCCAAAATGAAGATGTAAAAGAATTCATCGACAAATATGTATCTTGCTCAAGCCTGCTTCCAACAAGCCGTGTTCAATTGCAGACCCACAAACATACTTTTACGTGCCGCAAGGGTCAGAAAAAAAATAGAGGAAAAAAATGTCGATTTGATATACCATTTTTTCCAGTTTCAGAAACAACTATATTGTCCCCTCTTTCGGACGATGTTCCTGAAAAAAAATCAATGAAAAAGAAAAGAAATGAAATTCAGCAAAAACTCTTTTGGATCCACAAAAGGCAGGAAATTGGCACCTTAGCTCAGCTCTTGCTGGAATTCAATGTGACATATCATGAATATGTAAATATAAGGGGACTTGGCACCCCCAAATTTTTTTTCTACAATTTTCATCAAACTTATTCAATTTTGTAGTAGATAGATGTAAACTGCGCAGAAACTGAAATTTCTAAAATATTTTTCACTATGAAAAATTACAAATTTAAAAATTTTAAATTTTTAAAAAAAATTAGCCCTTTTTTTTAAATGCTTCTTCATGCAATTTTTAATATTTTATCTCCAAATTTTTTTAAAGGGACCTCTCAATGTACTTAACAGAAACAGGGATCGGATTTTTGATATCTACATTAGTTTCAGAGAAAAAAAATTTTGTGAAAATTTTTGGAAAATATCAGAATTTTTCATTTTGTAAATTTTTAAAAAAAATTTCTAATCAAAATTTTTACAAATCCATCCCTAATTCTATTAAACATGCATTTGTGAGTGAACAGAAAAAAGTTCAAGTAATTAGAATAAAAAGAGATCGACTTTTTTCTTTTTGTAGCAGACACAATTTTGGAAAAAAGCAAACTGAGAAAAGCAGCTTTAAAGTTTTTAAAACAATAAAATTGTAATAAAAACAACTTATATTAAGCTAGTTTTTTTTCAGAGCAATAACCTGACATTTGCGAGTCCTAAGTTATCAATTTTATTAATATTTATTATTACTATAATTATTAATTACGATCTTCATTTATAGGGATAATTAGAAATTTTTTTTAAAAAATGCGAAAAATTTCACTTTTTTCAAATTTTTTAGTCAAAATATTTAATAAATGATCTGCAGTACTATTTATCAAATATCCATTATAACAGAGAAAAAATTTAAAACCATTTTATTGAAATTTTATTGGCAGTGAGAAATTCAAACAAAATGAGGAGATACGTCAAGGAAATCGTTCGATTAAAGATCAATTACGAATGTTGGGGAATACTTTTCTCAACGCAAGCGAGTTTAGTGCTCAAGAGGCAGTTTATTATATCCTGGCTTTGCCTCTTTCAAATTGCTCCCAGCAATGTACTTTCATCAATTCAAACGCACCATTGAAACGTGTGGCTGTCATGAAAAGTAAAAAAGAACTGGAAAAGTTGCCTCCGATGTCAACAGATATCTACGTGAAGAATATAATTGATGACTATTACCCCATGCGTCCTACGGTTCTAGAAAACTTATGTTTGGCTGATTTTGTGGCGTGGTATGAATTTTCTAAAATTTTGAAAAGACCTGGAGCTAGAAAGGAAGACCGGAATGATGGCTTCGATGTTAACTCTGATGATGAAATTGATGAAGTCCAAAGCATTTATCTCGAGTTGATTGACAAGTCCGGTTATGTTAGGAAAAGAGGTCGCACAAAAATCATAAGATTTGTCAATTATGATGAACACCATGAAGAATATGTTAGAGAAAATGTCATGCTATTTTTGCCTTGGCGTGATGAAGTTCGCATGATGGAGTCGGCTGACTATACCTTTAAAGAAAACTTGGATCTGCTCAAAGAGAATCGCGCCAAGTACGTCCATAACGAAGACATTTTAAACGTCTTGAATGATGACGAAAATCAAACAGCTGAAAACCTAAGGGTGTTTGCGGAACTGGATTCACAAATTGTTGCTGCGTGTGATAAAGATATTGATATATTGGTACGTACGGAAGATGATCCCAATCGTGCAGACGACATCGTCTTACCGATACCGAGAATGATAAGTTACAGTATTATTACATTACTGCTGATAGCATCAGGTAAATAAAAAGTGAGAGGAGGGGAGGAAAAGTCACCTGTTCTCTGACTAACATCTTATAGTTTGACAAATTAGAACCTTTTCATATTTAAAATTATAAAAATTTTCGGTTCAGTATTAAAATACTAAGTAAAAATATAAATAATTTTCGGTTCAGTATTAAAATACTATGTAAAATGAGTGTAGTAAATTTGCAGGCGCCTCTGGGTTGCAGCCCAATTAGCCCATTGGATAAGACAGCCCTGGGTATACTGAAATTTCGATGAGGCGAGAATTTCAATATACAGTAGAGTCTCGATAATTCGAGGTGGACGGGACCGGGCCTACCTCGAACTATCGAAAACTCGAATTATCGAAATCGTAAAAGTTAATAAATAAATAAATGGAAATAAAAGCGATTTTTAAATTTCAGTGTAGTATATTTAAATGAAAAATGTTCTTACATATTATTACATTACTGCTGATAGCAACAGGTTAATTATATCTTAAAATAATTGTCAATTGTTTTTTGTTTAAACACATTGCTCCTATACATCGATCTTATATATATCCCGTTTTCTTTGGGAGGGAGCATTTCTGCAGGTGGCTTCGGGGTGCGCAGTGGACATATGACCCGTCGAACAGCAATGAAAACCAGATGCAGTAAATCTTTCACGTGTTGTGTATGTGTGGGTCATTATTTGGGAGCTAAACTGATTTTTTCACTAACTCGGATTTATGGAAAACTCGAACTATCGAGACTCTACAATATAGACTAGATTCAAGGCTGACTATCGTATTCCAGACCGCTTCCTTTCCCGGAAATCGAGTCATAAACATTGAGAAGAAAGAGAAACTGGACAGCCATCCCACCAATCAAGCAACAAGACGCCCTCCGATTTTCAGACCCCTTCCATGAAAGAGTTCTTCTATTCACTTATTTTGCTGCTTGGGATGGCTTTAACTCAAAATGGCTAACGCAAACTATAATCTTAACTGCATATTAAACTACGTGAAAAGATTTTATTTTCCCCATCTGGGGAAGAACCTGTTGAATGTTGCAGGCGGCTAGTGTTAGATTGAATACAATTACGGTGCTTGTCAGGTCAAGTTTCAGAAAGTTATTATCATTTTGCAGCTGTTATTAATATATTTAAAATGTAATGGGAGAACTAAATAAAGAAATTTTAAATTTCCTTAAGAAATAATTTAGCTTCTGTAGACATTTTTATTAATTGACTGAATTATTCACTGCTTATTTAATTAAAAGAGCTTTAACAAAGTGTATGCGTTGAATTTTATCTCGAGCTAAATGATATTTTAAATATTGAGCTTAGGTAAAAATTGGGATGAATGAAGCTATGAACAAAATTTAAATTAATTTAATAATTGTATTTCTATAATAATAGTTTTAATATAATACTTGTATTATTCTTGAATAAATACCTTAGTTAAGGGAAAATAATTCAGCTGTACTTCTTAATATTATTTTTGAGCTTTAAATTGTAAAACTTAATTTTTGAATACATACTTTTAGCATAGAGCGTAACATTTACCAGCTAAAATTTTAAAATTAAAGTTGGATATCAATTTTTCTTTTTAACCTTATCAAGTCTTTCTGCCATCTAATTTACTTTTGAAAATACATTCAAAAGTTATAAAAAATTGACTTACTACGAAGTAGCAGTTGTTCTTGATCTTTGGTTACATTGTCGTTTATATAAAAACTTCATTTGCTATGTTTGCATTTGTTTTTAAATATTTAAATTTTTAAAAATACATTGCACTAAAGTAGTTTATTTTTGAAATAAAATATTAGCGAGTTACAAATTTTGCATACATTTTAAACTGATGTATCGAAATTTATATATTTTAAACCCATAAAGCCTACATTACCTTGATTAAGTATGTATACATACCTTCTTAATACATATAATTAAATACATATTATGGGATTTTTATTGATTAACTTATAAGATTTTTCAAACAAGAGTTTTTAAAGCAAAGATATTTTAAATATATAATGTGCTTTAGAAAGTTCATTAATTTGCATTATTTGTTGCTTTAAAAGTGAATAAAAAACGCACTTTTATCCCAGTAAAATCTCTTTGCGTTCAAAATTTCACACTTTAAGTAAAGTAGTAGAGATTCTGAAATTAAATACCAAAAAAAAAAAGAAAAAACCACACATTTATTCATTGTCCTTTCTCCACCCGCTTAGTACAGCAATAAGTTTCCAAGAATTCGCGAATATGGAAAATGACTCATTAAAATATCGCGGTTCAAAGGAATCGCATCAAATTGACGCATTTTCATGTCTTGCATAATTAATATAAAATTAAATCTAAGTGCAAATTAACAACTGACATTCGTGGTTTAAAAATAGGATTATAATATTATATATATACCTATATATCCTCTAAAGCTTTATCAATATGAGAATAAGTTCAATATAATTCAATGGTTGCTCAAAATGAAATTTATTCAATTTTATGATATAGAACAATACTTTAAAACAAACACGAAATTATACAAAACAATTTTATTTACCAATCTAAAAACTATGTATATAATATGAGTCATATTTTAAAAAACTCTTAATCTTGGAATGCATTAAAAA
>BGPR01027236.1:0-18073 GCA_013235015.1 Araneus ventricosus
CAAACTTCGTTCAGTTACGTATTGCTTTCGATAACATTCCACCAGATTAACGTTAGCTTTGAAACTGCCTAGTTATTAGGCAGCACGGAGACATGCGGGGGTATAGCTCAGTGGTAGAGCATTCGACTGCAGATCGAGAGGTCCCCGGTTCAAACCCGGGTGCCCCCTTTCTTTTATCAGTGAAGCAAGACATGCCACTAACTCAGAGGTTCAAAAACTGAGATACGCATACTCCTGGGATTACGTGAAAGAACATTATTAACACTTTCGTTTTGATAGGAGCAATAATAATTTCTTTCGAAGCACAAACGCATGTCTTCTTCGATAACAATCCTGAAATACCGTTAGCTTTTGAAACTGCCAGTTATTAGACGTGCGGGGGTATAGCTTAGTGGTAGAGCATTCGACTGCAGATCGAGAGGTCTTTGGTTCAAACCCGGGTGCCCCCTTTATTTTATTTTGTTCACGTTTATCAGTGAAACAAGACAGGCACTAACTCAGAGGTTCTGAACCTGTGATTCGCGTACTCCTGGGATTAACTGAAAGAACAGTATTAATAGTTTTGTTCTGATTGGAGCAATAATAATGTCTTTGGAAGTATTACGTATTGCTTAACAATTTCGGTTTTGATAGAGTACACAATGCCCAGCAGAAAACGTACGTCTTCTTTCATAAAGACATTCTTGGAATCTGTGCTAGCTGAAACTGCTAGATAATAGACATGGGGGGTATAGCCTATGGGTAGAGCATTCGACTGCAGATCGAGAGGTCTCCCCGGTTCAAACCTGGGTGCCCCCCTCTTTTTTTGCATTTTATTTTGTTCAAAATATCAGTGAAACAAAAATATTCCTCTTAAATCAGAAGTTAGTCATCCTGTGATACGTACCTGGATGACGTGAAAGAATATTATTAACACTTTCTTTGCTCTTGATAGAAGCACAATAATGTCTTTGAAGCAGAAAAGCATGTCTGGTTCTATGACATTCCTACAGATTAAGTTGCTTTCGAAACTGCCTAGTAATTAGACATGCACGGGGGGTATAGCTCAGTGGTAGGGATCTCGACTCATATCGAGAGGTCCGCGTTCAAACCAATGTCCCTCTTTCTTTTATCTTTTCACAGTTTTATAAAGAAACAAGACATGCCACTAACGAGAGGTTCTAAACCTTGATCGGAGCACTCTGGAATTCGTGAAGTAACATTAGCAACTTCTCGTTCTGAATAGGAGCAATATCAATGTCTTTGGAAGCAGAAACGCATGTCTCTTCTGATAGCATTCCTAATTACTGTTAGCTTTCGAAACTATCCAGCTACTAGAAATGCTTGGGGTATAGCTGAGTGCAGAGCATCTTCGACTGCTGATGAGGTAGTCCTCACCAAACAGGTACCTGCCTACTTTTATTTTTTCAAGATTATCTGGTGAACAGATATTCCTCTAAATCAGAGGTCATCCTGTGATACGCGTACTCTGAGATTAAGTGAAAGAACGGTATCAACACTTTCTGCTGTAGGAGCTAATAATGTCTTATGAGGCAAGAAACGATGTCTTTTTCGTATGACATTCCTGATTACCGTTAGCTTTTGAAACTGCCTATATAGACATGCGTGGTATAGCTCAGTGGTAGAGCATTCACGCAGATCGAGAGGTCCCCGGTTAAACCGAGGCCCTTTTCTTTTATTTTCATCAAGATTATCAGTGAAACAGAATCCAACTCACAGAGTTTCCGTCCTGTGATACCGCGTACTGAGATTAAGTGAAAGAACAGTATCAAACTTTCTTTTTAGCAATAATAATGTCTTTGGAAGCAGAAACGCATGTCTTCGATAGCATTCCTGAATTACCGTTAGCTTTAAACTGCCAGTTACTAGACATGTGGGGGTATAGCTCGTGGTAGAGCATTCGACTGAGATCAGAGGTCCCGGTTCAAACCCGGGTGCCCCTTTCTTTTTTTATCAAGATTATCAGTGAAACAAGAACCTCTAAACTCAGAGTTAACACCTGTGATACGCGTACTCCTGGGATTAATGAAAGAATATACTAACATTTCCGTTTCTGATAGAGCATAATAATGTTCTGGAAAGAGAAACGCAGTCTTCTTCCATAGCATCCTGAATTACCATTACTTTCTGAAGCACGCAGTTACTAGACATGCGGGGTATAGCTCAGTGGTAGAGCATCTGACTGCAGATCGAGAGGTCCGATTCAAACGGGTGCCCCTTCTTTTATTTTTCATCAAGTTTATAATGAAACAAGTATGCTCCTAAACGAGAGTTCCTCAACCTCTGATACGTATTCTGAATTACGTGAGAACAGTATCAGCACTTTCGTTTTGATAGGAGCAAAATAATGTCTTTGGAAGCAGAAACGCATGTCTTCTTCTGATAGCATTCCTGAATTACCAGTAGCTTTGAACTGCCGTTATGAAATGAGCGGGGTATGTAGCTGGTAATGGCATCTTGATGCAGATCGAAGGTCCCGGTTCAAACCACGAGTGCCCCTTTTTATTTTCATCAAGATTATCATGAAACGAAGAGCTCTACACTCAGAGTTCCCAGTCCTTACGCGTACTTGAGATTAAGTGAAAGAACAGTATCACACTTTCTTTTGATAAATAATAATGTCTTTGGAAGCAGAAACGCATGTCTTCTTCGATAGCATTCTGAATTACCGTTAGCTTGAACTGCCAGTTACTTAGACATGCGGGGTATAGCTCAGTGGTAGAGCATTCGACTGTCAGATCGAGAGGTCCCGGTTCAAACCCGGTTGCCCCTTTCTTTATTTTTTCATCAAGATTATGTGAACAAGATATCTCTAAATCAGAAGTTAACTGTGATACGCGTACTCCTGGGAATTAAAGAAATTATTAACACTTTCGTTTTGATAGGAGATAATAATGTCTTGAAGCAGAAACGCATGTCTTCTTCGATAACATTCCTGAATTACCGTTAGCTTTGAAATGCCAGTCTAGACGTGCGGGGTATAGCTAGTGGTAGAGCATTCGACTGCAGATCGAGAGGGTCCTCTGTACCAAACTGGGTGCCCCTTCTTTTATTTTTCAGTTTATCAATGAAACAAGATATGCCACTAACCCAGAGGTTTCCCAACCTGTGATCGTGTACTCTGAGATTACGTGAAAGAACAGTATAATACTTTCGTTTTGAAGGAAGATAATAATGTCTTTAGGAAGCAGAAACGCATGTCTTCTTCGATAGCATTCCTGAATTAGCTTCTTGAAACTGCCATTATTAGACGTGCGGGGTATAGTAAGTGGTAGAGCATTCGACTGCAGATCGAGAGGTCCTGGTTCAAACCGAGGACACTTTCTTTTATTTTCATCAAGATTATCATGAAAAGACAAGCCTCTAACTCAGAGTTCCCGTCTGTGATACGCGTACTCCTGAGATTAAGTGAAAGAAGTATAACACTTTCGTTCTGATAAGCATAATAATGTCTTTGGAAGCAGAAACACTGTCTTCTCCATAGCATTCCTGAATTACGTTAGCTTTGAAACTGCCAGTTATAGACTGCGGGGTATAGCTCAGTGCAGAGTTATTCGACTGCAGATCGAGAGGTCCCTGGTTCAAACCGGGGTGCCCCCTTACTTTATTTTGTCAAAGATTATCAGTGAAACAACATATATTCCTCTAAATCAGAAGTTAATATCCTGTGATCACGTACTCCTGAGGATTACGTGAAAGAATATACTAACACTTCTTCTTTGATAGGAAGCAATAATAATGTCTGGAAGCAGAAACGCATGTCTTGTCTCGATAGCATTCCACAACCGTTAGCTTTGAAACTGCAAGCCACATTACATCCGGGAGGTAGCTCAGTGGTAGGCATTCGACTGCAGATCAGAGTTCCCTCGTTTAAACCGGTGCCCCTTGACTTCTATTTTGTTCCAGTATATTATTCAATGAAATAAGACATGCCACCAATCAGAGGTTCGCAGCCTGATACGGTAATTCTGAGATTACATGAAGTAACAAGTATCAACACTTTCGATTTTGATAGGAGCAATTAAAATGTCTTTGGAAGCAGAAACGCATCCTCTTCTTGATAGCCATTCCTGAATTACCGTTAGCTTTGAACCTGCAATTATTGGGCGAGTGGGTGTATAGTAGCAGTGGTATGATGCTGACTGCAGATCGAGAGGTCCCTGTTCAAACCCGAGAGCCCAATTTCTTTATTTTCACTGCGATTATCGATGAAACATTACGAGCCTCTATTCCAGAGTTTCCAGTCCTGTGATACGCGTACTCCTGAGATTAAGTGAAAGAAAGGTATCAAATACTGTTCTATTATTAGCAATAATAATGTCTGGAAGCAGAAACGCATGCCTTCCTAAGTAGCAATCCTGAATTACCGCTAGCTTCTCGAAACTGCCAGTTACTAGACATGCGGGGTATAGCTCAGTGGTAGAGCATTCTGGACTGCAGATCGAGAGGTCCCGGGTCCCGGGGTGCCCCTCATTTCTTATCTTGTTCAAGTTTATCAATGCAACAAGACATGCCACAACCTCTGGAGGTTCCCAACCTGTGATTCGTATACTCCAGGGATTACGTGAAAGAACATTATTAACACTTTCGTTTGATAGGAGCAATAATAATGTCTTTGGAAGCAGAAATGCATGTCTTTCTTTCATAAGACTTTGAATTTAAAGTTAGCTTTCGAAACGCTAGACATTAGACATGCAAGTATAGCTCAGTGGTAGAGCATCTTGATCTGTAGATCGAGAGGTCCCTGTCTAAACCTGGGTGCCCCTTTACTTTTATTTTGTTCAACTAAAATTAATAAAGGTGAAACAAAATATTCCTCTAAATCAGAAGTTAACATCTCTGTGATACACGTACTCCCTGGGATTATGTGAAAGAATATTATTAACATCCTCTACTTTGATAGCTTAACATAATGCCTTGAAGCTATAGTGCTACGTCTTGTCTCCCATGACATTCTGATTTACCGTTAGCTGAAACTGCCAGATAATAGACATGCGGGGTATAGCCCAGTGGTAGTTATCTCGACTGCAGATCGAGAGGTCCCTCAAGGTTCAAATCCGGGTGCCTCTGCTTTTATCTTGTTCCAGTTTATTAATGAAACAAGACATGCCACTAATCGAGGTTCTCAACCTCTGATACGTAATTTTGAGATTACGTGAAGTAACAGAACAAAGGAATTCTGCTCTTGAAAAGGAGTACACATCGTCTTTGGAAGCAGAAACGCATGTCTTCTCTGATAGCATTCCCTGAATTGCCGATAGCTTCGAACGCTACAGTTACTAGAAATGCGGGGTATAGCTGAGTGGCAGAGCATTCGACTGCAGATCGAGAGGTCCTGCCCAAAACACGGTACCCCTTACTTTATTTCTTGTTCAAGATTATCAGTGAAACAGGATATTCCTCTAAATCAGAGGATTCATCCTGTGATACGCGTACCCTGAGATTAAGTGAAAGAACGGTATCAACACTTTCGTTCTGGTAGGCAAATAATAATGTTCCTTAGAGGCAGAAAAGCATGTCTTGTTCTATGACATTCCTGATTTACCGTTAGCTTTCGAAACTGCCAGATACTAGACATGCGTTGGTATAGCTCAGTGGTAGAGCATTCGACTGGGTAGATCGACAGGTCCCCTGTTAAAAAAACACGAGTAGAACCTACCTCCTTTTATTTTCATCAAGATTATCAGTGAAAACAGGATATTCCTCTAACTCAGAGTTTCCCGTCCTGCTATACGCGTACTCTTGGAGATTAAGTGAAAGAGCTGCATCAACACTTCTGTCTCCATTAGCAATAAAAATGTCTCTTGAGCTGCGAAACCACGTCTCCATAGCATCCCAACCACTGCTTAGCTTCGAACCGCCAGTCACTCAGACATGCGGGGCATAGCCCAGCGGTAGAGCATCTCGACTGCAGATCGAGGTCCCGGTCAAACCCGCGCCCCTTACCTTTATCTTTGTCCAAGATCATCAGTGAAACAAGATATCCTCCCAAACCCAGCAGGCCACATCCCGTGATACGCCGCAATCCTGGTACTAACTGAAACACATTAACAGCTCCATCTTTGATAGAGCACACAATGTCTCTCAGAAACCGTCCTCCCCAGCATCCTGAACCACCGTTACTGAAACCGCCAACGCCAATACGCGGGGCATAGTCCAGCAGAGCATCCGACCGCAGACCGGAGGATAACCCCGGTCCAAACCGCGTCCCCATTCTTTATCCTCCAGCCTTAACAACGAACAAGATACCACCAACCCAGATAGTCCCAAACCCTGGATTACGCGCATCTTGAGATCATTTTAAAGACTCAGCATCAACACTCTCCGTCTGGTACTGGCTACCAATAACGTCCTGGAAGAAACGCACGCCGTCCTCCTTCTCGCTGGATAGCATCTCTGAATTACCGTTATCTTTGAACCTGCCAATTATTAGACGCGGGTGTATAGATAAGTAGAGCATCTGACTGCAGATCGAGAGGTCCAATGTTCAAACCTGAGAGGAGGTTAATTCCTTTTATTTTCATCAAGATTATCGATGAAACGACATTTGTTCTAACTCAGAGTTTCCTGTCCTGTGATACGCGCAAAATTCTGAGATTAAGAAAGAAAGGTATCAAATAATTCTCACCCTATTATTAGCACAATAATGTTCTTGGAAGTAGAAAACGTGCCATGTCTTCTTCCATAGCATTCCTGAATTACTGCTAGCTGAAAACTGCCAGTTGGCCAGACATGCGGGGTATAGGATCAGTAGAGCATTCGACGGTAGATCGAGAGGACCTGCTCCAAACCTGCCCCCTTCCTTTCTATTTTGTCTAAGCTGACAATGCAACAAGACATGCCACTCAACCCAGAGGTTCTAACCTGTGATTCGCATACCCAGGGATTACGGAGAGAACACATAATAATTTCTTGCCTTTGATAAGAGCAATAATAATGTCTTTGGAAGCAGAAAATGTTTGTCTTCTTCTGATAGCATTCCTGAATTACCGTTAGCTGAAACTGCCAGTTACTAGGACATGTGGGGCATAGATCAGTGGTAGAGCATCTGACTGCAGATCGAGAGGTCCCTGGTTCAAACCTGGGTGCCCTTAATTCTTATTTGTTGTTCAAAAATTATCAGTGAAACAAAATATCTCTAAATCAGAAGTTAACATCCTGTGATATACGTACTTCAATGGGATTACGAAAGAATATTATTAACACTTCTTGCTCTTGATAGGAGCAATAATAATGTCTTTTAAGCAGAAAAGTAATGTCTCTTCTGATATATTCCTGGAATTAACATAGCTTTCGGAAACTGCCAGTTACTAGAAATGGGGTATAGCTGGAGTGGCAGAGCATTCGACTGCAGGGGATCGAGAGGACCTGGGTTCAAACACGGGTGCCCCTTTACTTTTATTTCTGTTCAAGATTAATGCGAAATGATATTCCTTTAAATCAGAGGTTCCCATCCTGTGATACGCGTACTCCTGAGATTAAGTGAAAGAACGGTATCAACACTTCTCGTTCTGGTAGAGCAATAATAATGTTCCTTGAAGCAGAAGTACGTCTTTGTTCTATGACATTCCTGATTTGTCGTTAGCTTTCTGAAACTGCCAGATACTAGACATGCGTTGTATAGCTCAGTGGTATATCTTCGACTGCAGGATCGAGAGGTCCCCGGTTCAAATCCGGGTGCCCCTTTACTTTTATTTTGTTCAAGATTATCAGTGAAATAAGATATTCCTCTAAATCAGAAGCATCCTGTGATACGCGTACTCCTGGGATTAACTGGAAAGAATATTATTAACAGTCTTCATTTTTTTGATAGAGCAATAATAATGTTCGAAAGTAGAAACGCATGTCTTCTTCCATAGCATTCTGGAATTCTGCTAGATTTCGAACCGCTGGCCACTAGACACAGCGGGCATAGCCCAATTAGAGAGCATTCTGATCTGCAGATCGAGAGGTCACCGGTCCAAACCCGGTGCCCTCATTTCTTTATCTTGTCCCAGTTTATCAAACAAACAAGACACGCCACTAACCCAGAGATTCCCAACCTGTGATTCGCATACTACAGGGGTTACTTGAAAAGAACATTATTAACACTGTTTTGATAGGAGCAATAATACAAAGTCTTGGAACCAGAAAACGTATGTCTCTTCTGATAGCATTCCTGAATTACTGCTAGCCTTGAAACTGCCAGTTATGAGAGATGCGTATAGCTCAGTGGCAGAGCATTCGACTGCACAGAGATCGAGAGGTCCCCGGTTCAAACCTGGTGCCCCTCATTTTTTATTTTGTTCAAGTTTATCAATGAAACAAGACATGCCACTAACCCAGAGGTTCAAAACCTGTGATACGCGTACTCCTGATATTACGTGAAAGAACAGTATCAACACTTTCGTTTTGTTAGGAGCAATAATAATGTCTTTGGGAGCAGAATTGCATGTCTGCTTCGATAAGATTAATGAATTACCATTAGCTTTCGAAACTGCCAGATACTAGACATGCGTTGGTATATCTCAGTGGTAGAGCATTCGACTGCAGATCGAGAGGTCTCCGGTTCAAACACGAGAGTCCAATTTCTTTTATTTTCATCAAGATTATCGATGAAACGACACGCCTCTAACTTAGAGCCCTGTCCTGTGTGATACGCGCATCTTAAAAATTAAGTGAAAGAACGGTATCAACACTTCGTTCCTGGTAGGAGCAATAATAATGCTCATTGGAAAGCAGATACGCATGTGTTCTTCCATAGCATCTCTGTATTACTGCTAGCTTCTTCAAAACCAAGCAGTTAGCTAGACATGTGGGGGGGTATAGCCTATGCAGAGCATTTGACTGCAGGATCGTGAGAGGTCCGCGGTTCAAACCCGGGTGCCCCTACTTTATTTTGTCTAAGATTATCAGTGAAACAAGATATTCCTCTAAATCAATAGAAGTTAACATCCTGTGATACGCGTACTCCTGAGATTAAGTGAAAGAACGGTATCAACACTTTCGTTCTGGTAGGAGTAATACTGTCTTTGAAGCAGAAACGCATGTCTTGTTCTATGACATTCCTGATTTACTTCGTTACTGAAACTGCCAGATACTTGACATGCTGGTATAGCTCAGTGGTATATCTGATCAGATCGACAGGTCCCCTGGCTAAAAAAACAATGAGAGCCCAATTCCTTTTATTTTCATCAAGATTATCGATGAAAACGACACGAGCCTAGAATCCTTGTGAGTTTCCTGTCCTGCTATACGCGTACTCTTGAGATTAAGTGAAAGAAAGGTATCAACACTTTCGTTCTATTATTAGCACAAAAAATGTCTTGAGCTAAGAAACACATGTCTTCTCTTCCATAGCATTCCTGAATTACTGCTAGCTTTCTGAAACTGCCAGTTACTAGACATGCGGGGTATAGCCTCGGTGGTATATCTGACTGCAGATCGAGAGGTCCCGGTTCAAACCCGGTGCCCCTGGTTTTATTTTGTCTCAAGATTATCAGTGAAACAAGATATTCCTCAAAAAATCAGAAGTTAACATCCTGTGATACGCGCGTACCCTGGGATTAACTGGAAAGAATATTATTAACAGTCGATTTTGATAGGAGCAATAATAATGTGTCTTTGAGTAGAAACGCAGCGTCTTCTTCATAGCATTCCTGAATTACCATTAGCTTTCGAAACTGCCAGTTACTAGACATGCGGGGGGTATGGCTTCCAGTGGTAGAGCATCTGGACTGCAGGTCGAGAGGGTCCCGGTGCCCCTTGTTTTTTATCTTGTTCAAGTTTATCAATGCAACAAGATATGCCAATAACCCTGAGGTTCCCTAACCTGTGATCTGCATACCTGTGGGATTACGTGAAAGCAACATTATTAATAATTTCTGCTCGATAGGGCACACAATGTCTTGCCAGAAAATCATGTCTTCTTCATAACATTCTTGGAATTAAAGTTACTGGAACTGCCAGATAATAGACATGCGGGGTGAAGTAAAGCCCAGTGGTAGAGCATTCGACTGCAGATCGAGAGGTCCCTGACCAAACCTGCGCCCCTTACTTTTATTTTGTTCAAAACACAGTGAAACAAAATATTCCTCTAAAATCAGAAGTTAACATCCGTGATAATGCAATTCTGGGATTACGTGAAAGAATATTATTAACACTTTCTGCTCTTGATAGAAGCACACAATAAGTTCAAAGCAGAAACGCATGTCTTGTCTGGATAAATATTCTGAATTTCCGTTAGCTGAAACTGCCAGCTACTACACATCCGGGGTATACGCTCAGTGGTAGAGCATTCGACTGCAGATCGAGAGGTGCAGTCCCCGGTTCAAACTGGGTGCCCTCTTGCTTTATCTTGTTCCAGTTTATCAATGAAACAAGACATGCTACTAATTGAGAGGTTAGTCCCAACCTCTGATACGTGTACTCCTGAGATTACGTGAAGTAACAGTATCAACACTTTCGTTTTGAAAGGAGCAATTATAATTTCTTTGGAAGCGGAAACGCATGCCTTCTTCGATAGCATTCCTGAATTACCGTTATCTTTTGAACCTGCCAATTATTAGACGAGCGGGTGTATAGATAAGTGTAGAGCATTCGACTGCGATCGAGAGGTCCCCTGTTCAAACCTTCGAGAGCCCACCCCTTTATTTTCATCAAGATTATTTGATGAACGACACGAGCCCCTCTAATCTAGAGTTTCCGTCCTGTGATACGCGTACTCCTGAGATTTTCATGGAAAAGAAAGGTATCAAATACTTTCGTTCTATTTTATTAGCAATAATAATGTCTTTGAGCTTAAAACGCATGCCTTCTTCCATAGCATTCCTGAATTACCGTTACTTCTCGAAACTGCCAGTTACTAGACATGTGCATAGAAGCTCCAGTGGTAGAGCATTCGACCGCAGATCGAGAGGTCCCGGTCCCGGGTGCCCTTACTTTTATCTTGTTCAAGTTTATCAATGCAACAAGACATACAACTGAGGTCTTAAACCTGTGGATTCGCATACTCCAGGGATTGTTGAAAGAAATGTCATTATTAACACTTCTTGCCTTGATAGGAGCAATAATAATGTCTTTGGAAATCTGAAACGCATGTCTTCTTCATAACATTCTTAATTACAGTTAGTCTTGAAACTGCCAGTATATAGAATGCGGGGTATAGCTCAGTGGTAGAGCACTCGCAGATCGAGAGGTCCCGCGTTCCAACCGTGTGCCCCTTTACTTTTATTTCTGTTCATCAAATTACCAGTGAAATCAAATATCCGTCTAAACTCAGAGGTTCACATCCGTGCATACACGTACCCTGGATACGTGAGTCAACGTATATTAACACCTTCGTTTTGATAAGAAGCAAATAATGCTTGGAACGCAGAAACGCATTGTCTTGTCTCATAGACATTCTCTGAATTTACCGTTAGCTTTAGAAACTGCTGTATTAGATACAGTGGGGTAGTATAGCTCAGTGGTAGAGCATCTACGCAGTAGATCAGATCCTCGTTCAAACGTGCACCTCTATTTTATCTTATTTATTCACAGTTTATCTAATGAAAACAAGATACACTAACCACGAGAGGTTCGCCAACCTGATACAAAGTTACATCTGAAATTAGTGAAGCTAACAGTATCAACACTTTCAGTTTGATAAGGAGACATATATGTCTTTGGATAGAGAAACGCATGTCTTCTTCTGATAGCATTCCTGACATTACCTTATACTTTGAACAAGCCAGTTATAGAGGATGCGGGGGTATAGCTGGTATGTGAGCATTCTCGACTGCAGATCGAGAGGTCCTGGTTCAAACCCAGATGTGTCCTTCTTTTTATTTTCGTCAAGATTATTGTGAAACACAGACATATCCTTCTAAATCAGAGTGATCCCACCGTGATATGTACCTATGAGATTAGTGAAAAACGGTGTCAACCACTCTCTTCGTTCGTGGGCAATAATACTTTAGAAACGCAGAAAGTATTTCTCTTCTCATTAACATTCTGCTGAATTACTGTTAGAACTGTCTAGTGATATAGACTGTGCGGTATAGCTCAGTGGTAGAGCATGACTGTGTAGATCGGAGAGGTCCCGGTTAAACTCACGAACCAATTCTCTTTTATTTTCATCAAGATTATTTCAGGAAACAGGACTACCCTAACCTAGAGTTCTCTCCTGTATCCGCGGTTCTGAAAACCGTGAAAGAAAGGTCAACACTCTCCTCTGGATTATAACAACAAATGTCTTAAAGCAGAAACGCATGCCTTCCATAGAACATTCCTGAATTACTAGCCTTCGAAACTGCTAGTCATTAGACATCGGTGAGCCAGTGAGTAGAGATCTGACGAGATCGAGATGTACCGTTCACTGTGGGACCCCTTAGCTTTTATCTTTGTCAATGTTATCAAGTGAACAAGCATTCCTCTAAATCATGTAGTTCAACCCAGACAACGTAAGTTATTAACGAGAGAGAACAGTATAACAGCTCGTTTTGATAGGAGTATACAATAAGTTGTCTTTCGGAAGTAGAAACGCTGTCTTCTTCATACATTCCTGAATTATATTAGCTTTGAACTGCTAAGTTATAGATTGGGGGGGTGAGAGCTCAGGGTAGAGCATTCGACGCAGATCGAGGTTCCGGTAAACCCTGGTGCCCCTTACTTATCTTTGTTAGATACGACAATGAACAAGACATGCCACTAACCCAGAGGTTCACCCCTGATTCGCTATCTCCAGGATTACGTGAAAAGAACATCACTACACTTTCGCTTCTATAGAGCAATAATAGATAGTCTTTGGAAGCAGAAAACGCTGTCTCTTCGATACCATTCCTGAATTACTGTTACCTTTGAATTCAATGCCAATTATTAGAGGGGTGTATAGATAGAGTGGTAGAGTACATTGACTGCAGATCAGAGAGGTCCCGCGTTCAAACCGGGTGCCAGATTTTACTTTTTTTTGTCTATCAATATCATGAAAACGACAGTGCCTCAACCCAGGAGGTTCCCGCTCCGTGACTACGCGTACATCCGAATTAAGTGAAAGAAAGTATCACACTTACTGTTCTGATAGGTAGCAATAATAGCGTCTTTGAAGCAAACGTCATGTCCTTCGCATAGAATTCTTGAATTGACTGCCTAGCTTTGAATCTGCCAGTTATCTAGACGTACGGGGTAAGTTTCTGGGTAGAGATTCGACTGCAGATCGAGAGTCCCCTGATTCAAACTGGGTGTCTCTTAGCTTTTTATCTTGTTCAAGTTATTAATGAATCAAGACATGTCACTCAAACGAGACGTTCCCAACTCTGTCACGGTACTTCCTGGTTATTACGGATGAAAGTAACAGTATCAAGCACTTGTTCCATTTGAGCAAAGGAGCACGATCAATAAATCGTACAGAAACGCATTCTTTCTCATACATTCCTGAATTACCTATAGCTTTTCGGAACTGCACTTTTAGAAGATTCATGGTGAGAAGCTAGTGGGAGCATCTGATCTGCAGACTGAGAGGTCCTGCATCAAACACGTCTGGGTAGCCCCCTTTCTTTTATTTTCTTCAAGATTATCGTGAAACAGACAGCAGCCCAACCATGGAGTTACCTCCTTGTCGCATACGCTCCTAGGATTACGTGAAAGAAAGTATCAACACTTTCGTTCTATTGATAGAACAATAATAAGTCTTTGGGGCAGAAACGCATGTCTCTTCGGATATAGCATTCCTGAACATATGTTAGCTTTTGAAACTGCAGTCTAGAGCAGTGGGGGTATAGCTCAGTGGGTAGAGTTCTGACCGCAGATCAGAGTCTGGTTCAAACCCTAGGTGCCTCTTTTACTTTATTTTGTTCAGGATTATCAGTGAAACAAGATATTCCTCTAAATCAGAAGTTCATCCTGTGATACGCGTTCTTGGATTACTGAAAGAACATTATTAACAGTTTCTTTTTGATAGGAGCACACAATAAGTCTTTGAAGCTAGATACGCATGACTTCTTCCAGAAGCTCCTGAATTACCGTCATTCTTGAAACTGCACAGTTATAGACTGGGGTATAGGCTCAGTGGTAGAGCATTCGCAGACGAGAGGGTCCCTCCGGTTCAAACCTGGTGCCCCTTTGCTTTATCTTGTTCACAGTTATCCATGAAACAAGACATCACCTTAACCCAGAGGTTCCCAACCTTCTGATCATGTACCTTGAGATTACGTGAAAGATCATGTATTAAACACTTTCGTTCTGTGATAAGGAGCCAATGCTTGGAACGCAGAAACGTGCATGTCTTCTTCTGATAGCATTCCGAATTAATCCGTTAGCTCTTTGAAACTCCAATCAGTTCAGACGTGGGTGTATAGATCATGGTAGAGCATTCGACTGCGATCGTGAGAGGTCCTCCCTTCAAACCCGGGTAGCCCCTCCGCTTTAATGTTCTCATACATGAAACAGATGCCACGAACTCTAACCAGCTTATGCCTCTGTACCCTGATGGAAAGTAAACACGTACTTCTGGACTAAAATTAATTCTTGGAAATGAAAGTTCGTCATTCTTATACCTAGCATGAAACCTTTCAGTTTATAGCTCTGGTGTGAGTATTCTGACTTACAGATCGAGAGGTCCCGTGGTTCAAACCCAGGTGCCACCTTTCTTTTATTTTAGTTCGGTGATTATCAGTGAAACAAGACTATGCTCTCTAAACTCAGTAGGACATCCTGTGATACGCGTACTCCTGAGGATTAAGTAAAACGGTATCAACCACTTTGTCCCTGGGTAGAGCAATAATAATGCTGAGGAAACAGCATTTCTTTCATAAGACATTCGAATTTACCGTTAGCCTTTTGAACCGCTAGTATTTAGACGATGCGGGGTATAGCTCATGGTGATCATCTGACTGCAGATCGAGCAGGTCCTCGGTTCAAACACCGTGCCTGCCCAATTTCTTTTATATTTTTCTAAGATTATCATGAAAAAGATATTCCTCTAACTCAGAGGTTTCGCGTCAGATACGCGTACCTCGGAGATTAAGTGAAAGCAAAGTACAACACTTCGTTCTATTTTGTATAGAGCAATAATTTTCTTTGGATTACAGAAACGCATGTCTTCTTCATAGCATTCCTGGAATTACCGTTAACTTGCGAACTGCCACATTAGACATGGGGGTATAGCCAGTGGTAGAGCATTCGACTGAGACTGAGAGGTCCCCTACCAAACCTGGTGACCTTTCTTTATTTCTGTCAGATGTATCAGTGAAACAAGACTATCCAGTCCTAGATGACATCCCGTGATTCACGCAGTACTCCAGTGGGACTTAACTGAAAGAACATATCATTAACTTTGCTATTTTGATAGGAGCAATAATAATGTCTTTGGAAGCTAGAAACTGCATGTCTCTATAGATAACATTCCTGAATTACCGTTAGCTTTCGACCGCAGTTATCAGAATGTCGGGGGTATAGTCTGTGTAGAGCATCTGACTGGTCGAGAGGTCCCTCGAGTCACCCGGTGCCCTTTATTATTTGTTCACAGCTTATCAGTGCAAAAGAATGCTCAAATAAAGGTTCCCATACCCAGATATCGTGCTATGCAGGATTGACTGAAAATACATTAAACACTTCGTGTCTTGATAGGAGCACACTAATGACTCTTGAACCAGAAACGATATCTTCTTCCATACCTGGAATTACCGTTGGACTTTGAACTGCAATATTAGAAGCCGCGGGTGTATAGCTCAGTGGTGAGCATTCGACTGCAGATCGAGAGGTCCCTCGTTCAAACCCGAGGCCCCAATTTCTTTTATTTTCATCAAGATTATCGTGAAACATTAATGCCATCTAACCCAGAGTTCTAGTCCTGTGATTGCGTAGTACTCCATGGATTACTATGAAAGAAAGTTATCGTCACTTTCGTTCTTTATAGCAATACTTAGACTCGGTTCTTGGAAGCAGAAACGCATGTCTCTTCCATAGCATTCCTGAATTTACCGTTAGCTGAAATCAAGCAGATACTGTGAGACATGCGGGTGTACCAGTGGTATATCTCGACTGCAGATCGAGAGGTCCCTGATTCAAATCCGGGTGCCCCTTTGCTTTATCTTGTTCCAGCTTATTAATGAAAACAAGACATGCCACTAAACGAGAGGTTCCCAAACTCCTGGATACGTGTACCCTGAGACATGCGGAAATAACAGCATCAGAATTTCTGCTCTGAAAGGAGCAATAATAATGTCTTTGCCAGAAACGCATGTCTCTTCGATAGCATTCCTGAATTACTGATAGCTTACGGAACTGCCTGTTACTAGAAATACGGGGTATAGCTTGGAGTGGGCAGAGCATTCGGACTGCAGATCGACAGGTCCCTGGTTAAAAAACACGAGAGCCAGCCCAATTTCTTTTATTTTCATCAAGATTATCGATGAAACGTGACACGAGCCTCTAAACTCAGAGTTTCCTGTCGTGCTATATACGCGTACTCTTGAGATTAAGTGAAAGAAAGGTATCAACACTTCTTGCCCTATTATTAGCAATACACGTTCCTGGAAGCAGAACGCATGTCTTCTTCCCATAGCATTCCTTAATTACTGTTACTGAAACTGCCATAGTTACTAGACATGTAGTATAGTCGCGGTAGAGCATTCGACGTAGATCGAGAGGTCCCTGGTTCAAACCTGGGTGCCCCTTACTTTATTTTGTTCAAGATTATCAGTGAAACAAGATATTCCTCTAAATCGTAGTTAACATCCTGTGATACGCGTACTCCCAGATTATCTAAAAGAATATTATTAACAGTTTCATTTTGATAGGAGTAATAATAATGTCTTTGAAGTAGATACGCATGTTCCTCTTCCATAGCTTTCCTGAATTACCATTAGCTTCGAAACTGCCACATTAGACATGCGGGGTATAGCCTGTGCGGTAGAGCATTCGACTGCAGATCGGAGAGGTCCCTGTCTAAACTGGGTGCCCTTGCTTTATCTTGTTCCAGCTTATCAATGAAACAAGACATGCCACCAACCCAGAGGTTCCCAACCTCTGATACGTGTACTCTGAGATTACGGAAAGATCAGTATCAACACTTTGCTCGAAAGGAGCAATAATAATGTCTTTGAAGCAGAAACGCATGTCTTCTTCATGATATATCTCTGGAATTACTGCTATCTTTGAACCTGCCACTATTAGACGTGCGGGTGTATAGATAAGTGGCAGAGTATCTGACTGCAGATCGAGAGGTCCCCTGTTCAAACCGAGAACCCAATTTCTCTGGCTCCTTTATCGATGAAACGACATGAGACCTAACCTAGAGCTTCTGTCCCGGTGATACGTACTCCTAAAAAATTAAGTGAAAGAAAGGTATCAACACTCGTCTATAGCTCAGTGGTAGAGCATTCCGATTGTGTAGATCGAGAGGTCCCTGGTCTCAAACCCCGTGCCCCTCACTTTTTTTTATTGCGAAGTCTAAGACATCATGAAACAAGATATTCCTAAATCAGGAAGCCAATGATCCCAAGATACGCGTACTCCTGAGATTAAGTGAAAGAACGGTGTCAAGACTTTCGTTCTGGTAGGGAGCAATAATAATGTCTTTAGAAGCAGAAACGCATGTCTGGTTCTAAGGACATTCCCTGATTTACCGTTACTGAAACTGCCAGATATTACTAGACATGCGCTGGTATAGCTCAGTGGTAGAGTATCTGACGCAGATCGACAGTAGTCCCCGGTTAAAACACGAGAGCCCAATTTCTTTTATTTTCACTCAAGATGGCCGATGAAACGAATAATGAGCCTCTAACTCAGAGTTTCCCGTCCTGCTATACGCGGTACTCTTGAGATTAAGTGAAAGAAAGGCATCAACACTTTCGTTCTATTATTAGGCACACAATAATGCCGTCTTTGAGCAGAAACGGCTGCCCTCTCTCCATAGCATTCCTGGAATTACCGTTAGCTTTCGAAACCGCTAGTTACTAGACATGTGTATAGCTCAGTGGTAGAGCATTCGACTGCAGATCGAGAGGTCCCCGGGTCAAACCCGGGTGTCCCTCATTTTTATTTTGTTCAAGATTATCAGTGAAACAAGATGGATTCTTCTAAATCAGAAGCTAACAATTCCAGATACGCGGTA
>BGPR01027237.1:0-13771 GCA_013235015.1 Araneus ventricosus
TTGATATATTAGTATTTTACTGAATCGTAAAATTAGAATGAGAGAGGGGGAGTTACATCATTATTTTTCTAACATACGATAACAAGAATTTTGCCATTTCTGATTCCCACGGCATAGGCCTAGAAAGAAACAGACCCAGAAACTCATGAAGTTCGTGAGCGGACACAAGAAGAAAAAAAACGGAAAAGAAAGGAAAAAACAATGGTAAGTTAAGAAAAACCAATACATTTTCCTCTTGCGTGCCATGTGTGGGACCAGATAAGAGACTAATAATAAAAAAAGAGAGAGAAAAGGAAAAGAAGGAAGGACATAATCCCGTTTTCCTTTCCATTCTTTCTTCTATCTCTCTTGCAAGTTTAGAATCGAGTTGTGGGAGCCTTTTTTAGGGCAAAGCGGACATGAATTTTCCATGGCCTAAGCAGTTGGGTGTCAGAAGCAGACCTTTTCTCGAGACCTTCCAGACATTGTGCATACAATCGATTGAATGATCAATCGATTTGGAAAAGAAAAATGATGAGAAACGATTCAGTTCCGAGCGGGGTAATTTGTCCGCGAGATTTTGGAGTTTCGTTCTGTGGAATGGCATTCAAAAGGAACCGAATTCATTGCCACTCTTTTGATAAGAAAACTGCGTATTTCAGGATTAGAATAGTTGACTGAACCAATTGTTGAGGAAGGACATTCTCTTCAACAGTTTAGCGGGGTATTAAAACAATTTATTGAATAAAAATTGAAACAAAATTTATAAAGCACGCAAGATTATTTAGAATCAGTTGTGTTTTGGGTAAGAAACTCCCAATTACACATCTCGAGGAAAGCTTTATTATAAGCATTACATTTAATATTTCGATATTATTTTCCGAAATTAATTACTAAAATATAAGTGACGTGTTTTGAAATGGATTTATAATTGATTCATTTATAACTCGAAAGAATTAAAAGGATCTACAGTGTTGGAGAGTTAAATCATTTGAATTATATCATAATTTCATTTAGGATATAATTCAAAATATTTCTTTTTATTAGAAGTATTAAATAAAATGAAAGAATAAATAAATGTTTATTGTACTTTGACATTTTATTCCTAGCTATCTAGATACACTTTTTAATTATATTTATGAATCTTGACCAGTATAGCTTTCAACAATTTATACATGCATAAACTACACAATTATTTATATATTTATGAGCCACATAATGGCTTTGGAAACGTTTACTCCTTTAAAAACAATGAACAAACCACTTCTGAACATGATTCAACTTTGTTTTAAAATAAATTTTAAATAAAACAATTTTAAGAACGCACTTTTATTTTTGCACTAAAAAGTAGAGTTTTATTTATTTGAAATAGTTTCTAAAATCTTTATTAACCTTTCTTTAACTAACCAAGATTTTGAAGTAAATCTTGAATTCACATTAATTCACAATTTTAAATGTCTTATTATTAAAATGTTATGCAACCTTGGTAATATTTTTTTCTCAAGTTTACTTCCAGGTTGCGTCCGTATAGCATCAAAATTTAAGTAAATTAATCGATTATCAGATAATTAAAATATGAAAATATTAAAATAGTATATTGTCATCGAGAATATGTAAGTGTATACAATATAAAAACTCTAGAAGCGAGTTAAAAATCGATTAAAAAATTCCTTCTTTACAAATATTAAACAAGTCAGATTAAATAAAAGTGTTGTAAAATGTCAGACTAAGAAGCAAGTTAAATTCTGGTATTTGTAAATATTATTCTACTTGTATTACATTCCTACATACGTGCAGTTTTCACATATTTTCCCTGCTCTTTTATGTATTTCCTCTGACTGTTAGAATATTTTTAAAACCTAGAGTAGTAGGCGTTTTCAGAATTTTAACTATAGGTAATAAACTAAATTTAATTTAAAACACTTTCTTCTAAGGTAAAACGGAACTCAGAATGAAGGCCTAATTTTTATCCTATATTGCTTCTAGCTTATTATCAAGACTTTTCTTTTATTAGAAAAAGGATGATACAAATTTTATTAGTCCATCTTTGACTTATTTAAGAACAACTTTAAATTTTAGAGTTAAAGAATTTAAAATTCTAACTACTCTTAACTAGAATTTTTAAAATTTAGCTCATGATTCCCAAATGGTTTATAGTGCATAATGCATATATAAGGTTTATAAAAAGTACTCTTTTTTGTATTTTAGCTCTGTAGCAAGAGTAAAAAGCAAGAGAAGGAAGACATGCGTATACGAAGGCAATTTTCTTCTGATAAAATATTCCTTTTTTCCATTAAAACCATAAAAAAGGAAGATATTAAGACTAAAAAAATGGTTACATAGGGGGAAAATTGAAAAAAATTATATTAGCATTAATAAGGTGAACAAAAGTATATTTTTTTATAAAGAATGTAGCAATTTGGAATACTTTTTTTGTACAAGATTCTGTTCTTTGCTGCGTTTTTTTTTTTTTTTAAACAAAATTTTTTTGAAATATTTTTTTTTTCCTTTTAACATCGCAACCTTTCGCTATGATTCGACCAGCTTCTTAAAAAATTTTCCTTTCATGTGTAGATTATATTAGAAATAGGTAATATACTGTCTTAGATGCGGTGATTATTCTTTCATTTTCTCTTAGCTTCAGTTGTAATTTTTATTGCTCCAAAATTTATATTTTATTCCTTCACGAAACTATACCACTCATTTTTTTTTCTTAACCCGCGAGGACGCGCAAGGGGCTGTCCGACACCCCACACCAGGTAAAATGGGGAAAATACCAACTTCCCTTTAGTTGAAATGATTCAAATCCATGCTATCTGTCTTTAAGGTCACATTCAATAGACGGAGTATGTTTCAAGAAAAATTCCTTTTTTTTTATATCGCAATTGAGATTATGGGATGTCGAAAACCCCTTGCGCGTCCTCGCGTAAGGTTCCTTGTTCCAATGAGTGATCGTATTAGGTGCAGGAAAATAATGTTTTATCGCTGTTTAAGCTTTGTTGAGCTAATATGTGTATTCGAGAATGTTCTATATATTTAAAATGTAGATTTTTGCGGATACAAGACTTTGAAACTGGATAATAGTGTAAGTAAAAATCTTAAGAGATTGATGCAAAAGTGTTATCATTCAATACGTTATGTAACTGTATTCAGCTGGTACATGTCTTATCCAGTTTCAAAAAAGGTCGCGGTGGCCTAGTGGTAAGATCTTGGCTTTGGGACCGGAGGTTCTCCAAGGTCCAAAGCCTGATTCCACTGAATGCATGGGGGGGGGCACGTTAAATCATACGCAGTGGCCAAACGTCCTCCCGTTGGTGTGGCGAGGAAGTTTGGAGAGGGGGTCCCAGCTCAGGTGTCGTCCTCGTCATCTGACCGCGGTTCAACATTACGAGTTCCGTCCCAAACTAGCCCTCGTGTTGCTTCAAAACCGGACGTTAATATAACTAAAACCACTTTCACAAAAACTTTTCGAGGAAAAGCTAAAAATTGTAGAAACTATTCTGAAAAATAAAAGCGTATTACGCCCTAAATTTATTGGATTTAAAGGTAAAGCCCATCCGAATTCTTATTTGGATTACTAAAAATACGTTTTCCTCTGTACCTAAGAAAATTAGAAGCAGCACCTTTCGCTCCAAATTGTATAACGATGATTAATGATCCTTTACTGTAAAAAATGTTGAAAACATATGTGTAAGAAACATACGTTTCTTATAAGTTCGCAATGCGATGTATAATATAATGTATTATTACTAAATTTTTCGTCTTAAAAATGTATTCTTGTATAAAGAGAACTATTTGAACGAATCATTTGGAGCAGATATAGCATAAAAACTTTGCTAGTTTTGCTGAAATAGCGAACTGGGGTGTCGGATACCACCTTGCGCGCCTTCGTGTTACTCTTCGCAGCGCGCGTCCTCCCGGGTTAAAGTAAGTGTTCGAAGGACTTTCTGTTCGAAGGGATACACGCTTCGATGTTATTATTCATGCAACTGTGTTGCTGGGCTATTGCGCAAATGCATTCCATTAAACTTGATTGAATGTTATTAGAATATGCGGCATTGGAAGAAATAAATATTTATTCAAATTTAGGTAATTTTTTCTTCTTTGCAGGCTACCGCAATTAAATATCCAGTGTACATAAAGGAAGAAAACTCCAATTCTAAGTGTTGAGGACCAAGCGCAGGAAACATGGAGAGTGACCCATATTATGTAAGGCAATATATAGCAATCACACCAAAAATATAGAAATTTTGCCTTACTCTTCAAGAAAAATTGTTGCCAATCATCCGAAAAAGCACGTCAAACTTGCCCCTATCCCTCAAGCCAGATCTGAAGTCATAATCTCATCAAGATAACTCATCCTCGTAAATAAGGTTGAAGACTTCAACAAAGATAATTTAAATTAATGAAAGCATATACTATTAGAAACAACATTTGTGTTTCACTGAAGCTCCCGGATTGAAATTTCTTTTAAATGATTTTAAGATATCTTTACCCTTTTACCTCAACACCACTGATTAAGAAAATTTTAGGTGGGTTGTCCCTGCGCCCTACCGTAACTTTTTAGCACTTCATTTACGTAGTTAGTTTTAACTGATTATATTGTTTTCAGGTTAATCCTGGACGTATTAAAATGTTTTAGTGCCCTAAATTTTATGGAGCATTCACCTTTAGGGAATCCCAATTGGTAACCTTGTTTTCACCCTTCTTATTTTTAAAATTCGATCAATTTATTCTTGTATTTTTATCGTTGTTTGACTGACGTGGACTTAGATGGATTTTATTGTTTTTTGGATTGGTGAGAGACCACGGGGTCTATTTCTAACGCTCTTTTGTGGGATTTTTAATGTTACTTTACAAAAAAAAAAATGACTCCTTCTTTTTACTGGTGTGTTGGGCTGAGCTTGTGCTTGTGTTTTGCTCATTTGGATGCATACTGGTGGCTCCTCCTTTTGAGTGTTTTGAATATTTTTAATGTTGTTTCCAGATCTGGTGATAAAATTTTTTAAAAAATTAAATTAATTTATGGTTCTCTCCAAGTGTAATATCGATTCAGTGGCGTTTTTATGTGAGTGTGTGTTTTGGGATACTTTATTTATTTTGTTGTTGTCCCTTTCTTGCAAATTGTTTCCTTTCTTTGGGATACTTTATATATTTTGTTGTTTCTTTCTTCTCTTGAAACGCTGTGTGCTGTGTTTGTGATGCTTTTGTGTGTGTCATGTCATATTGATATTCTTGTATTGCTTTTATATTTCCCCACCGGCCTGCTGAAGGCCTTATACCTTTTCGGGTAGGCCGGGCCGGTGTGGCCCAGCGAAAAAAAATCTGCAGAACATCTGAAAGTATTTGGAACATGTTTCCTTCAGATTTTCTGCAGAAAAAAATGCAGAATATCTGAAGAAAACTATGTTCCAAATACCTTCAGATTTTCTGCAGAAAAAAAATGAAATTGCAGTCAAATCTTCAAAAAATCAACAGATATTGGTCAAGTTTAATGATTTTGTGAAAATCTGCTAAATAACTGCAAATTGAATTGAAGACAAAATGCAAAGTCTTAAAAAATCTGCAGGATATATAAAGAAAAAAAATGAAGAAAATTGCAGATTTTATGCAGATTAAATTGAAGAAAAATGCAGATTTTTCTGTATTAAAAAATCTGCAGAATACTTAGAGGAAAATATAATAAGATTTTTTTTTTGCAGATTTTATGTAGATTAAATTGAAGAAAAATTGCAGATTTTTCTGTTTTCAGAAAATCTGCAGAAATCTTTAAGAAAACTTCAAAAAAAATTTGCATATTTTTTTTTTAGCTTTGGGGTTTTAAATAAATAAAAAAAACGATACTTACGCTACAACTTCAAACCGAAGTAATGAAAATCTCCGCAATATGAAACATTCGATTAGTTACTAACCAATTCCAAGAAAAAGATACATCAATCGATGAACTATTCAATTCGATAGGAGCTATCCTTCAGGAATAGCTGACTCCGATGAAGAGAAACGAAAACACTTAATTGATATCTCTCGGAATAACCGGCACTAGAAACCTGCTTGATAGCTCTCAACTCTAGTGACTCTCTCCAACCCTGACCATTCGACAGATACTCATCAGTGACAGATTTTAATATTTATCACCAAATAAATATAATAGTATTTATACAGTTTGGATCTGTACCATATATCTTGTTAGCGGCTATTAGAAAATGTATCTTACACCCCAATGGAAATCGCATGTCGGTCGGATAGGTAACATTGTTTTTAACTCTGTCGATGCGAGAACGTCCCAAACGTCCCTTCAAGGAAAAGACGGTGGCCGTCCGAATCTTCGAATATCATTGCAAAATTTCCACCCCCTTTCGTTAAGTGTGATTGATTTCTCACCCACAGCGAGCACTTTCGTCGTTAGAGTGGCTCGCCCAGATGGGTTGGGAGAAAAGGAGGGTTTTCTTAGAATTCGGACAGTGCCAGCTGTCATTGTGGTTTCTCAGGAGGGGAGGGGAATTTCCCTTATCTTTGAAAGAGGAACTCGGACGTTCCCGTATTTTGAGGTTCCTCTATTCCAATAGTCTTAGGAATCAGAGGGTTAATGGTCATGCCATAAGGACTGGAAACCCTATTAGCACAACACGCTCTACAATAATCATACGATATCTTCATGGTTTGTGCGGCATTCTGAAAATTGTAGCAACATCGTGGAGATATCGTAAAATTTATTGTGCAAATAGGAAATCAATGCATTTCCTTATCACTAAAAAAAATTGCTAAATTTGCAAATCTCCGTCTCAACTTTTGTAGTTTATCGATAGAAGTAGTTTATAAAATTAAGAATTCATAACATTTGCTATAAATTATTTCTTTTATGCCAGTTTATAGTCTAGATGAAAATAAAATCACTCCATTGCAAATAATGTTTGAAGGTCATTAGACTAGGCATTAAACAGATAATTAACAACATATTGGAAATAAAGTGGTAATTTTTACTTTAGTCTGTTTTCCGAATTCGATTGGATTGTAGGGAATTTTAAGGTTGTTAATTCAAAATGTAGAAAATATTGAAATAAAAGTAACTTCATGGCAAACTTGACAATACTCCATGTATATGATGGAATCGATATTTCATTCTCCGGGGCTTAATAATTGAGATATAAAGAGGTAAATACTTTGTTTTTAGGAAACATAGTGTCAGTGGCAAATGATATCGTGATGATGAATCATTATAAGGTTGACCTCTTAATTTGAATTTCGCTTCTCACAAATTTCAACACCATTATATTTTGAAGACATTGAATAATAATAGATGTCATCAGTACAAGATTACAGAGGTTGTGATTTCGAATATTTAAAAAATTGATTACCAATTCTTGCAAATATTAGATCCACAGATGCTTTGATACAACCTTCTTGTATTTACAAGTATAAAACAAGAATAAAATGACGTTTGAATGTGCTGTGAATTTTATGATATAGTATACAGCAGAGTGAATTAAAAAAGTACCGCTTTTTTTCTTTGGCTTCTTTAGATTACGAAAATTAGAAGAAATCTGAAGCATATTTTTGCAGCGGGAATCTCGCCAAAGAAGGAAACTGATTTCTTGTCTTTTTAACCCTCTGATTCCTAATACTATTGGAATAGAGAGACCCCAAAATATGGGACGGCCCGAGTTTCTCTTTCAAAGATAAGGGAAATTCACTTCCCCTCTGAAAACCGAAATGACAGCTGACACTCTCCGAATTCTAAGAACCCCTTCCCCTGTTCCTCAAACCCTTCTGGGCGAGCCACTATAAAGAAGAAAGCGCGCGCTGCGGGTGTGAAATCAATCACTCTTAACGAAAGGGGGTAGAAACTTCACAGTGGGTATTCGGACGTGTCGGACGTTCACCGTCTTTTGCTTAAACGGACGGTTGATCCCGTATCGATAGAGTTAAGCCATCTTTTGTCTTCTTACCATAAATTTACAGAAAAGGCAACAGGAAAGGAAAATAAAACTGTCTTCCTGGATGATTACTAGATAGATCGATTAGTTTCACTAGGGGAGTGAATGCTCATTTACTGGCACAACTGATGTAGCAGCACTTCCGCATAGGAAAAGGTCTGCTGGTATAATATCTATAACACACATAAATAAGAGACTATTAATACACATGCTTATGAAAATGATAATTTCAGAACCTCCAATAGCGTACTGCATTTGACAAAAGTCTCTCTCTCATCTAACAATTTCGACTGTCTTTCTTGAAACTGAATAATGGCATAATAAGAGGAATACCTTAGTCCGATTTCAGAATATCTTTCGAACGTATTTTCGATTATCATAGCATCTACTACCTTCTCTGTATTTCAGAAATGTATTCCATGGAATATTAAACTAAGCCATCCATGCATTACAAAGCTTCATTCGAAAACTAGAAAGATCCTTACCCATTTTCGACCCTGGCATTTTCTCCCTCAGAAGCATATTTTAAAACTCAGACCATATCATGCAGCTTTAATACCGATCTATCTTTAGTTTACGCTGCGCGAATTTCCCGGGCAAAATCCGGAAAGAGAACCTCCAGACAGAATATCACTTTAACACCTAGTCCACCGGCGATACACCAGGACAGGAATATTTTCCTTATCCAATTGAAAGCCCCGACTCTAGTCCCCGCGGGTTTTCCCGCCGCCTATCCATCCGTGCATTATGAGCGACGTGATTCTGCGTTCCGCGGAGGACTGATTGGTATGCGTGTTGCTGTATGATCCTGCATTAGTTTTCGATTTACACTTCGGAAAATATTCAAATGGGATCCCCCTAGATGGGGCTTAGTGTCAATTACTCACGTACTTCGGTGGTAAAGAATGTCTAGGTTGTGCTTCCTTTCAACCGGTAATTTGATAATGACACGCAAAGGTAATTTATTACTTTTGTTAAATAGGGTGAAAGAGTTTCCGAAGACAGTGACAAGCACATGGTGTTAGACTAATGTGTGTTTTGATTGTTAACTTTTTGTTCGTTTGCTTACAAAATATTTGGTTAAACTTTCATTTGTAGCTTAGTGATGAATTTAGTTCACGCTTAACAATTTGCATGCAAATTTATGGGAAAAATTTATGTCTTTCAGTTTTATATTTTAGAAATGAAAAATAGATTGATTTAATGCTTTGTAATATATGTTAGGTAATATCGGTGATGATAATATTGAACTTTTCGCATGCATTTGCGACTCGTGCGCAAAATGTCAGAATTTTTGATAATTGAATCTGTAATTGAGTTAAAATAGCAATTAATTTGAGATAAAAAACCACTTGGACACGCTTAAGTATCTCGCGTGTCATTTATGTTCGAGTATAAATTGAAATAGCAATAAATTCCCCAAATATGATGCGTTATGGAATTTAAAAAGTTAAACAAATTCACAGGTGAAGGCGGTAAAATATAGATAAATCCTTTGATTCTAGAATTTTTGACGTCAAAATAATACATATTTTTGCAAACTTCTGCTTAGGAGATATACGGTATTAGAACCATCGGAACTAAAGATTCTGATATTGGGTTCCATGCCAATTTTACTCCTCCAATCTCTTATAATTAATTCTTGTTGAAATCCTTTGCTTTTAGAATGAAGTTTTGGATGTTACAATAACTATCATAAAAATGCTTCTTTTTTTCTTGTGACACTGCTATTATAATTAAGAAAGTTTTCACATTTGGCATATTTAGGAACGCCACTCAGATTTGGCTAATCCTTAAAGCACATGCGCTGCCCATATAAACCGGATTCAATGTTGAAAATATTTCCCCGAATCAGATCCAACAGTAAACATTTCAGTTCGCATGTTTAATGGGAAACACATTTCTGGGACTTGAAACACGGCTTGACTGTGAACGTCAGAACGACAGGCTCCAGTACTCCTCCCAACATCATATCACACATCTTCAGTTAGATATAGATCTGGAGAAATCCTTACTTCCAAGATGATCTTCGATCAAACGAGGGTCAATGTTTTTCAACCTCCGATTGAAACGCAAAACAGACAGACAGGTGGTAGGATGTTGGGATGCGCCGGTGGGTGATTGCGCATGTCTCTAACTGTAACATCTGCTACTGTCGACGTCAAGTCGCGATTTACAGCTGAGCTGTCGGCATGTAAACATGGCTAGTAGAACTTATGCTCCCGGCAAGTGCGAGTTGCATAGTGTTATTCGCTTTCTTCAAACAGAAGGTTCATTCATGGAAAACGATCAATGCAGCTTTTCCTAGTCAGACCTTAAGACGACTGCGAAGATCTGTTCTGACTTCTGGAGTTGTCCTCATTCATAACAACGCCCGCCCTCACTATGCTTTTGTAACCCAGAAGCTTCTAGAGCAGTTTAGATGGGAAGTATCTGATCACCCGTCTTATAGCCCCGACTTAGCGACGAGTGATTATCATGTCTTCCCTGAATTGATAAACTGGCTAGGAGGGCAAAGCTTCCAGAAAAAATAGGAGATTGAAAGCAAAGTTTAGGCCATCTCGCATCACTGGCGGCAACGTTCTTCAAAGAGGGTATCGGAAAACTGGTCTATGGATATGATAAATTCCTGAATCTTCACAGCGATTATGTCGAAAAGTAACCATGATGGAATATAACTTTTGATATTAAATTCATTTTCTCCTCTATTGTTGTGTTTTTTTATGGTCCATCGGAAGTTGCAAAAAAAACTACCCTTGTATATTAATCATTGTGGATGAAAGTTGTTAACTATGAAAATGAATAGAGAGCAAACTGCGCCCTTGAAAACATTCAACCCAAATCCTATAAAACGCATTTCATTCTAAATCACTGAAGAATTACATGTCACCTCCTCAGTCCTCATATAGTAGCGCATTTAAAATTAAAGAGCATGTTTACATGGGAGGATCATTGTATGTATTATACGAAAGAAACAATAATTATGCAAATAGAGATTCACAATGCAATGCGGAATGGAAACATTTCTTGAATAAAATCTCGTTAATCATTTCACTAATAGTAAGCCGCGTTTCGTTTTTTCTATATGAAAAAATATTGCAGAGGAAAAGTGTATAAATGAATTTGATCACTCAGCATTCTTAAGAGTCGTTAACAATTAAAGCTTCAAAATTCAATCGTTTTACGTTTCTCTGCATGAAATACAGGATTTGTAAGTTTATAATTGACTTTAAAGAAACATAGCAATCAGTTATGTACAGTCGCGGGAAAGAAAAGGAGCCACCCAGCATCATTCAGCCGCTGTTCATTGCTTTATAACCCTCTCACACTGAGTGAGGCGGTCTCGGGCGGTCTAAAAACTTCTCCTTATCAGCGACGAAGGTCGGTCTGAAGCGGTTGTTTCCTTCTGAGGTGAGGTGAAGTTCTGAAATCGCTTCGGAGATAAGCGCGGTAGGTTGGTCAATTATCCTTGCCAACCACTGCTCATTTCCGTGCGCCTTAAGGGAAGGTTATAGCAGGGGATGGTGTAAATGACCACCCGGGTTGGGAGAGTCCAATTCATGCCGTCTCCTCCCAAAGAGGCCCGGTTTTAAAGGGGCTAGAAGAACAAAGTCGCCTCGGAATTAAAGAGTTAAAACTAAAGATACCGTTTCACAGGAAATAACGTATACTAAACGATTCTAAGGTTCAAAATTTCAAAAGGGGTCGTCTACATATTTATAATTGCACTAACTTCAAAATTTGCAATGACAACACCCTTTTTTGATGCAATAAATAAATCTCTCACGGAAAAATACCCCTGGATTTTAATTTTTGTTAATATATCATTAATGGATTGGAAGATATTTATCATTTTTTCTTCACGACATGGAAGAGGTCGTCTCCACATTTAGATAGAGAAGTTCTCTGCTCGCGTTTAAATGCCGGTAGTAGTATTTTAAATTATTTCACACTTTAAATGTTATTTTCAAAGTAATGATCTACATTTTACGTTCCTTAGAACTTCATGCATAAAAAAATAAATAGTGTAATATTACACCACTTTAATTTATAAATTTTATTTTATGTAAATAGTTAAATTTTTATATATTAAAATTTTATAAAATAAATTGGTTTAATGATTACATTTAATAATGAAAGCGGTTTCCAAATATGTTGCGTCCCCTTAAGCCCATCGAATTACAGCGAAAATTGAAAATGCAATGTAAATTCAAAGCTGAAATTTTGCATGGGCTTATGAAATGGCCATCTGGAACGATGTATAAGAGTTGCTATACAAAGGTTTTTGACCATAAAATATCATGAATAATATAATATTTCATGTGTTGAAAATTAATTTTAAATCAAAAGTATGAGTGCAGAATGTGTAGAATACTTGAAACTATTACAACAAAAAATTATAGGTCAAAAACTACATTATTTCTCAGGATATCAGTAGAAATTCAAAATTTTACGTTAGCATTGAAGATTCAAAATTCTGTTATAATTTATTGAGCTTGAATAATGAAATTTGATATCCGAGCATAAATGTTCATGCAGTTTTGAAATCCGTTGATAAAAATGTGTGCTGTCATTATAAATTTTGAAGTTAGTGCAATTATAAATATGTAGACGACCCCTTATGGACTTTTTAGACATGGAATCTATTAGTAGACGTTATTTTCTGAAAATTGGTACCTTTAAATTTAAGATAAAATGAACAGCTGCGGGAGAAATAATGCTGGATGGCTACTTTTTTTTTTTCGCGACTGTACTTCTCTGAAAAAAAGTGCTTAAATCATTTTTTTTAAAAATAAGGTTACATTATAAGCGAAGAGTTTAAAAGTCTTACTTGATAAGATTTCTGATAACAATGAAAAGCAAATGGTAATTAACTTATTAGTCAAGATTGAAAAATAAAATGTATAAGTCATTTACTGATATATTTAATAAGGCAGATATGTGTTTTAGTTATAGTGCATTCGATTTTAATTAAAATACCACACTTCCTCAAAATTCAAGATATCACCAATTTTATTGAAATTATGACATCAAACCGTAGCCAAGCACTGAGATCTTAAATTTAATCCCAGAATTTCTCAAGAAAACATTTGGATGCGTTACATGCTTATTAAATTATTGCACTTTCAACTAATTCACCTTTTATACTAATGATATATCTCAGTTGTAAAGAATGTGCTGATTGTGTTCCCTTTCCAGCTTAATTTCATAATGACACCCAAGAGTAGTTTATTAGCTTTGTTTGCCGGGGTGAAAGAGTTCAGAGTGGCAAACACGGCGCCATAATTAAATCTATACTTTGATTGTGAGCCATGATTAATTTGTTCTTTTTCTAGCAAAAGATTAATGTAACCTGTCCGTTCTTGTGAAAGAAGTTCACCTGATGATTTAAAAAAAGGCGTGCACCTGCCTTCTTGATTTTCAATTACTAAAACTTACCACATCGATGAGAAAATCATTGCATTTCTGAAAATTGAGTTAATATTAGATTCACCATGAGTATGTTCTGAGTTAAATTATATTTACGTCCCGTTTCACGCAACAGAACATGACTCCGTAAATCTACGGATCTTTTAATTTTTTACCGCTTACAGTTGAGAAGAACGACATCTGAGCCGGCAACCCCTCTCCAACTTTCCGCGCCATACCAGTGGGAGAGTATTTGGTCCTGAGGGATTTGGAGTCCACCAGACCCATTTACATGGCGGTTCTTCAATAGAATCGAGTTTCGAACCCGGAATCTTCCGCCACCGAAGCCCAGACATCATCAGGCCACCGTGGGCCCAACTGTGCTCTGAGGAAGATGGTGAAATTGCAATTTTGCTATTTATGGGCCTATTCTGGTACCCCCGGTTGGG
>BGPR01027238.1:0-20903 GCA_013235015.1 Araneus ventricosus
CACGGAGAAGCCACGGAGCATCTTGCAAATCCCGATTGAATAAAAGGAGGCCTTCTCGATGTCGTGATGGGTCTGAAGAAAATGATGGTCCGAGAAGAAAGGGCCGCAGCAAGAATAAAAGGCGTCTTCATCAGAGTGGACGGTCATCGAACAAAGCTTTCCAAAAGCAATCTCCAGCCAGAGGAGGCCGATCGTTAATCATTTTCGACGGGCCACTTTAGGCTCTGGGGCCTGCCAGGGAGGAAATGCAATATACCGCCGGTGTAGCTGTAAACGACTCCTCGAGGCTCATGGAGATGCGAAGGCGGATTAGTTTTTAAAACACCTCTGTGGTGATGTGCGATAAATGCATCTCTACAGCAGGCTTGTAAAATTAATGTTCATTAAAGGAAATGAAAAATTACGACCGAAATATATGATAGATACAGGTAACTCCAGAGTATTACTTGGACATCTATAAGAATGATCAAGAATCGGGCAAATCTAAATCTCCGTGTGCCACTCAAATTGATAAAGCTTTCGAAAGCAAAATGTTTCTCATACAAAATTAGGGAAATCTTTGAACAATTTGGAAAGTATTAAGAAATGTTAAAAGCAAAAATATTTTTTTTGAAACAAAAATACCGAATAAAACGTTGAGAAGGTGTGCACGCACACATGCTCATTCGATAGAGAGCTCCATCCATGAGACGGCTCAAGAATCGTTTAAATTTTTGTATGAAACGTAAGTAAAAGCTTTTGAATCTCATTCGAAATTAGGGAAATATTTAAACAATATGGAAAGCAATAATAGCTTTCAAAAGCAAAAATTTTTTCTTTGAAACAAACTAAAAAAAAATTATACGGATCTACAATTCTGACGATAAAACTGTGTACCAAATTTTATCCATCTAAAAGGTCCCCAACCTGTGGTTCGCGTACCCGTGCGGGTATGCTGGGGACAAGTCAGGGGTACGCGAAAGTCGCCTTGGTAATGGCGGAAAACATAAAAAATATTCTTGAATTTCGTTTACTCAAGTTCGTATGTGAAATGAAAGTGAAAATTGTACGAGTCCGAGAGCCTATCCATGAAATAAGAAAAAGCAAGAAAAAAATTAATATCTAGTAATTGTTAGCTCTCCTAATGTTAATGCGAAATTATTTGAATACTGTTTTTATTTGTTTTGACGTTGAACTAATCTATTTAAAAAAATAGAATGTAAAAACAAAAATCAGTCCTTCATATTTTATTATGTCATAAGAGTCGTTTGACTCTTAAGCTAACCCAAGCCCTTGGCGTTATTGATAGAAACTTTTTGTGCTGTGGGTTAACAGTAGGGAGTACTCGAAAATAAAAAGATTAACCAAGTGGTACACGAGTGAAGAAAGGCTGGGAACCACTATGTAGCTATAGGGATGTCGGCTATTGCGAAAATAACCATTCGAATTTTCGATTATTCGGATTTTTTTTTAACCTGGCGGTTATAACCGCTCAAAATAACCGGTATTCGGTTTTTTTCGTGAAAAAACAAACGCCGTTTGTAGACAAAATTTTTTATAAGTATTGTTTTTGCAGGAAATCAATCCATTGGCCAATATTTGAATATTCACAAAGATTCTTTCAGTAATCCGCTAATGAACAGACGCCTTGAGGAAGCCGTTGTCGTTGATTGGTCAAAGATTACGAAATTGTAAAGCTTCATAACTTGGTAAATTTTAGTCTAATCGGTCCTAAAATCAAGCCTATCTTACGGTCCGGTTTTTTACCCGGTTTTTGGATTTTAAAAAAATAACCGGTTATAACCGGGACAAAAAATAACCGAAAAAAAAACAGGTTAACCGAAACAAAAGAAAAACGGTTTTTGGTCAAAACCGCTAGGTTTTCCCCATCCCTATCTAGCTATTTAAGTTTTTCAGTTATCATCTTCACATGACGACTGACAGACAGCTAGAGAGACTTCCTGTAGACGAATTTCATGCGCGCGCTCACACACATGAAGAAAATGTTCTATTTCAAAATATAGAATATTACTTCACCTTCCAACTGAATATTTCACGAATTAAGTTATTCAGAAATTTGTATGCAAATATGGTCTGCTTCACTGAGGGCTGCTGGGTCCAATTTATGTTTTTACAGCGGTGAATTCTATTGTGAATAATATTTTTTGCAGATACAGAACTTGCGGGTAAATCGTTATCTACATTTTTTAACGGGGTTATTAGCAGATTTGAGCCTTAAAACTATTTACTTCATACCTCCGATAGCTGTAAATAGTTATTTAAATTCCTGAGCGATTAGCAAGATATCTTTTAGGCTATGGAGCTCCTAACTAGCGGATATTTTATTTGTATCCTTAACTTGCCAAGAGACACAATTTCATCTTTGGAACTTGAGGTACAAAAGGAACGTTTTATCTGTCGGTGCAGAGTAGCCACAAATAACGGTTTCTCCGTTGGTGCAGAGTAGCCGCAAATAACGGTTTCTCCGTTGGTGCAAAGTAGCCGCAAATAACGCTTTATTTGTTGGTTAACAGTACTCGAAAATGACATTTTATCCGTTTGTATAAAGGACTCGTAAATAACGTTTAAAAAGTAGTTACAGTGACTGCAAATAATCACTTCATTACATTATAACAATTTCTTTAGTTGCGAATGAATTTGGACCTATTTGCAAGCGTTTGCATTTACAAGCTACTGTACAACCCCGGTTAACCGAACTAGAGAGGGAACCCATTTTGGATAACGATTTTTTCGGTTAAGCCATGAATAACTATTACTATTTTGTATCCAATTACAGTAGGTAATTCTGAAATGTTTTGAGTGCAAAACGAATTCAAAACTCTCTTTGCACTTTACACTTATATTCTTTATTAACCGCTTAACTTAACAGGCCTAGAATACTCGTGCATCGAATTATCGAAATTTTAGTCTTATAAACTAAAATTGAATCATTAATTAGCTTTATAATTTGACACAAAAAATATGTAGGATCCATAAACATCTTAAGTATCCTATGCCTTCTTAGATGAATGAAAACGACAGCCCCTTTCCAAAACAGGAGGGGGTCATCTTATTAGATAGCAAAGAAAACTATTCAGTTAAGTGATTAAAGTTAACCTTCCGTCGCAACATTCGCACCGGCAGGTTCGGGCACAGTGTGCCAGGAGCTGGCAAACAGTATCGCAATTAATATATTTTTTAAATTATTTAACACCCACTCCGACCCAGTCTACCCGGAAGGGTGTAAGGCCATAACACGAACCAGAGGGGGACATAGAAATCATGAAATAAATACATACTACACATCGTTAATACCCATTAATTTTAATTTTAGCATTCTAAAATGAATCACTGACTTTCTTAGGGAGGCTTTAACTCTTTAATCCCGAGTTGACTTTTTTCTTCTATTCCCTTTAAAACCGGGACTTTTGGGAATGATGGGACATGAGTCGGACTCTCCCAACCTGAGTGGTCATTTACCCTCCACCCACCCTTGTTATAACCTTCCCTTAAGGCGCACGTAAATGGGAGGTGGTGGACAAGGACAATTGCACCCTCTACCGCTCTAATCTCCTAAGCGATCTCAGAAACTCCCATCCCCTCAAAAGAAGACACCGCCTCAGACCGGCCTTCCTCGCTGTTAAGGGGAAATTTCTAGACCGCCCCGGACCGCCTTGCTCGGTGTGACAGGGTTAAAAAAAAGGAGAATCTCGCCTTAGCGATTATTTCTGTGCAGTACAGTAACTGTTTTTTCGATTTGCGATTTCAGAGGCATTTCGTAAGGTGACCAACTTTAGCTCCAACATTAGCTCAAAGAGAAGGAGGACACATATAAATTGAAGAAACATTTAATACACTGCAACAATATAATTCAGAATACACTATTATGATAAATGCATAAAAAAACATTTGTAGCATAATTTGTTTTGCACTTTTTGAGGAAGGACGGAACTTACAAAAGGAGCACAAATAAATTGAAGCTCAAAAATATCATAAATAAAAAACATTTAATTCATTGCAACAATTATAGAGAATACACTATTATGATAAATGCATAAAAAAACATTTGTAGCATAATTTATTTTGCATTTTTCAAGGAAGGACGGAACTTACAAAAGGAGGACTGTCCTCCCGAATGGAGGACGGTTGGTCACCTTACATTTCGGATAATCCGGTTTTGATTAACTGGGGTTTACTACAATTGGTTGATGGGAAGAAGTTCCAAAACGCATACTCTATTTTCTTTCCTATACAACAAAGTTCAAAATAAAACCCGTCATACGGTAGAAGCATACGAGAAAGTGGGCAGTAGAACCTTCCCGATCTTTGTTTCCTTTTACGCAGATTAGCATCAAAAGACAATTGTTGGAAACCTAACAACCGTGTTGTAAGAGGATTGAATAGATTACGTTACTACGTGCACTGTTCGCTGTTGCTTTTCTCCATTTAAACAGTTCCCGTTATTGAGAACGCCCATTTTTAGGTTTAAAAAAGGTTTTTTCGAAAAGATTTTAAACGTCTAAGAGTTTGAGCCGTATTTATCCGTTTTCCACGTTCATTTGAAAAGCAGGTAATTCACGTTTATGTGTTTAATTATTTAAACTGCCATGGACAAAATATTCTTTGGAGTTCATTGACTTGATTAGCCCTTTTAGTGCCGACCGAAAGTACCGTACCTATGCGAAGAATGCCGGACAAATTTCACGAATTTGCTAAGGTTTGGGAAAAAGCTCACAAAAACAAAATAAGAATGATGCTTACAAAATTCAAAAAGGGGCATATTACGAAATAAAGGGAGAATAAAATAATGCCAATTGTATTTCAATATTTGTTGAAAATCATACGAATATCATAAATATAAAACATTAGGAAAAACAGAAAAATCGAATATTAACTTATAATATTAATATTAATATATAATATTACTCAAATATTATTAATATTAATATATAATATTAATTGAATATTATTAATATTAATATATAATATTAATCAAATATTATTAATATTAATATATAATATTTATCAAATATTAGTAATATAAATATAAAATATTAATCGAATATTATTAATATTAATATATAATATTAATTGAATATTATTAATAAAACAAATGTATTAATAAAATCGTTTAGAAAGTTTTATTAATTTATTTTGAGATACAGTTCTCTCGCGATGTGAATAGTATGACGCCTTCGGATACGCAACTATATATCGTCGTTGGCACTTTTCGCAAGTGTTGCGAACTACGATATATCGTCGTTCGGCACTAAAATAGTTAAACGCAATAAAGATCCAATCAATCATTTCAAAAGCCATTTTTCAAAGATTTTAAAGCTATGAGATCGAAATAGCTAACTACTTAGAGGGTTAAAATTATGAACATAGTCTAAGAAAATAAATAAGAAATTTGTTATCATGCGCAAATGATGTTTCGACTATCAGGCCCATGGTATGAGAGAAAGCTTAAATTCTGTATGTAGGATTGTATAATAAACATTTCAGGCATCGTAAACATAAAGATAATTTTTTAAATGACTCAAAAAAAGTTTTTCAAAACATACAGCATAAAGGAGAATTTCAAATTTGGCAACTTCAAATGCATTTATTGATTTGTTTCCTTATGTTAAGTGCGTTCATACATACTTTGCAGACCAGAAATGAAACAAATTTGGATTAACGACGTTTTAGAGGAAAATGTTTGAATATGCATCAAAAGATGAATTAAAATTCAATAGTTCGATGATTACCACTTGATCAGAGATTGGATTTTGAAAATTAGCAAATGGATCTACGTAATATGGCAAACAGCTCCCAGAATTCAACCCCTTAACAGTGACTTCAGTTTATGCATGGAATTGGGGCATTTTTACACTCATAATTTAAAATTTACCTTCCAGTAGTCTTGCGTATGTAGGAAATGCTTATATTTTGCATCATATTACATATTTATATCGTTCTTCTATAAATTTAAGTGCAATTTTTATTTATATAGTCTTTATCTATATATCTTTTATTATTTATTTTATATATTTTTTTATTATTTATTTTATATATCTTTTATTAATATATAATCTTTATTTATATATCTTTTATTATTTATTTTATATATCTTTTATTAATATATAATCTTTATTTATATATCTTTTATTATTTATTTTATATATCTGTTATTATTATATAACCTTTATTTAATCTTTTATTATTATAATATATTAACTCCGTTTATAATATATTGATCCATTTAACCCGTTAACTCCGTCTGTCGTCAATAAGCGATTTAGCAAGTCTGCCTTGCATTCCGACGATCGTTAATAGATGATTCATGTTTTTATGATTATATACGGCGGGTGCCAATACACTTTTATACAGGGTGGCCATATATTATATTTTATTTATTATATAATATTTTATTATTTATTTTATATATGTCTTATTATTTATTTTATATATCTTTTATTATTTATTTTATATATCTTTTATTATTTATTTTAATAATAAATTATATTAATTTCTATACATAATCATTATTTAGTATGAAGCTAATAAATACTGATTACATAAATGAAACTTGCATTTGTTTTTGAAAAACAACACGATATAAATATGTTATGCGATACTCGATATAAATACCTCGTACGTACTGGAGGGTTAAGCCATTCATAGACGTTATAACTCGATACAAAAATGACCGATTATCCGTTAACATCTCAAGTATTTTATGGGTTCTTAGTTGAATCGCTACGACAACGCATTCCCAAAACAGAAGGAGTAATTCTAATTAGATGGCACAGAATACGACACAATTAAGGGGTTAATATTCTATTTTATACGCAAGCCGCGAATATTATATCAAATATTTTTTTAACTTTAATTATCAACTTAAAGAAAATAAAACCAGGATTAAACTGTAATAATGGTAAGTGGTTTCGTAGTAATGTTTTGGATGCTAATTATCGCATCATTACACAGGCCAGTATACTGCATTTTTTAATGATGGTTTATTCGGGAGCTTTAACAGCACTCGTCAGTCTGAACGAAAACAAATATTATACTATTCAATTTATTATTATTTTATATTTCATTCTTCGGATGGCAACGATTTGCATTAATCTGTTTTCCATTTTTTAAGACTATCATGCAGTATTTTAGGCGTCAGTATTCATTCTCATCTGTAGTAAAATGCATGTTGAAACAAAAGTCAACAAAAACGTCACCAGAGCAATAAGTTCCCATTTTTGAATGGACTATACGAGATCTAAGAGTAGAAGAAAATGGTTTGTTTAACCCGTTAACTCCGGCTGTCGTCAATCAGCGATTTAGCAAGTCTGCCTTGCATTCCGACAATCGTTAATAGACGATTCATGTTTTTTATGATTATATACGGCGGTCGCCAATTGACGTGCAGATATTCGCCAATTATTTTATACACTTTTATATAGGGTGGTCATAAATTATTGGACCCATTTCAAAAATTAATTAAAAAAATTAATAATTTTTTAGACACCGATTAGCAAGTCTTCCTTGTATTCCGACGATCGTTAATAGACGATTCATGTTTTTTATGATTACATACGGCGGTAGCCAATTGACGTACAGATATTCGCCAATAATTTTATACACCTTTATATAGGATGGTCATAAATTATTGGACCCATTTCAAAAATTAATTAACAAAAATTAATAATTTTAAAACTTCTGTTTTTTTAATGAGACTGCATTTGAGATTTTCTTTTTAAGATAGGTAACTCGCCGTTACGGTGGTCTAGGTGGTCGTAAATTATTGGAGACCTCCCATTTTTGAGAGCCATTATCTGCGACACTATTAAAGCTAGAAGAAAAATAAAAACATGTGTTTGTTGGGAATTTTACGCTCTTTATTTTGTTAACCCAGTTGTAATTCGAAAACTGAATAGTTTCCGAGATATTCAAGAAAAACTAAAAAAAGAAACCAGAAAACGCGCATCGGCTTATGCTGATCGGTAGCCATTGCGTATGGAATTTTATCGCTGTAGCAAATTTAGAACGGCGTAACGCTCCGTTACCTATCTGGAAAAAAACCCTTTTTTATTTGCTCTCTCATTTAACCTTCCAGCGGACGCGCTTACGCAAATTTTACGACATATCGTGCATCGTATAACACATGTTAAATCGTGTTATTTTGCATAAATAAATGCACGTTTTAATCATGTTATCTGTATTAATTAGCCTAATAGTAAACAAAGATTTTATAAGTAAAATTGCACTTAAATATATAAAATAACGATATAAATATGTAATACGATGTACAATTCAAGCATCTCTTGCAAACGCGCACCCGCTGGAAGGTTAATAAGTTGGATTATAATTTACCAAATGTAGCAAGCGTTAATTAATATGCTGCTAGAATTATGACAAAGTTGCGAGTCGTTTTAAAGAGAAAAAGGTTACAGCGAAATCTATGAAATTTTGAACTATTTTAAAATAAGTTCAATTTGGACTGGTAAATGGCAGAATGTCGCTGCAAGCATAAGATAACGAGCAGTTGGTTAACATTTTAGGGTCTTTGACAACATGACTTTGACACCACAGCACGTCCCGTACTTGAAACATCAACATGATTTCTCACCAATTTTTGAAATGGATCCAATAATTTAAGACCACCCTGTACTTTTATATATTTGTTTTTTTTATTACATTCAGCCTTTCTTAATAAATTTTTTAGTTTCTGTTAGTTCATGCATTTGTAGTACTTTTCAATGTGTGCAAGTTAATTTTATGATGAACGAACCGTCAACGGGAAAGCGTGGAAGATTTAAAGATGTGGAAAGTAGCGACGATGATGCAAGTAATTGAAAGGAGAAATAATCTCTCCACTAGCGACTTCGAAAGTGAGGAAGAAAATGCATGTAGAAGATGTGAGATTTAGAAGATTTTACCAAAGGAGTAGAAAGATCTGATAACGAATCTAGCAACAACTTTAGGGAAATTGACACACATTTTCGATGAGAGGAACTAAAATTTATTTTGTTGATGACACAAATTCAGGCGTCAGTGAATTATTTATGGTGGCTGAACTGAAAGAATTTTCCAATTCAGACTAGAAAAGAAATTCCCTGCGCGTGGGGAATTTCTATAAAATTTTTTAACCACAGCAGGAAAAATCTTTGAATTAAAAGATTTGAACTTATTATTTGAAGTTAGATGTTAAATTATTGCCTTTTAATATATATTTTTTTGAAGGATATTACTTATATTTTTTTAAATTTTTCTCGTAAAACTAATAAAATTAAATTTCAATTTTGTCTAAGTGATGTTCTAAAGCATAATTTAATAATTTTACTAATTTATAAACAAAAATAACAATATTAAATTTCATTTTATTGCGTTTGGCGTTGTAGTCGTGTATAGTTTTACCCATAGTTAAAGCCTGGACTCACGAATGATATGTTAGAAAAGAAGATCACGCGTTAATTCGTGAAAAAGTAATAGCGAATATTTTTGAAGTATCGAATACATCTACAATTGCGTACATGTTCACAAAGATCAAATTTGCAGGTTGTTTAAGACACATTTATCCCATTTTCACTTGGACCTTTAAAATTTCAATTAGAGAAAACAACAAACATTACTCTTTGCTGATTTTCAATCATATAAAAATGCATTGCTTTTTGTGTTCACTCGTCGAATATCCACTCGTGAATCTCAGTCACTTGCAAACTAATTGCTTACGTGTCCGAGAAGATAAAATATACCGATCTAATCTAGACACAACCTAACTCGATTTTCACTTCGACCTTTAAACTTTGAATTAAAAAACAATAAACATTAGTTTCATCTGACTTTGAATCATATTAAGAATGCAGTGCTTTTTATGCTCACTCCTCGAATATTTACCCAGAAAACTCAACCATCTGCAACCTAATTGTTTACGTCTCGAATATTTCCACTTTGATCTTTAAACTTTGAATTAGAAAAACACAACAAACATTACTTTCTGTTGATTTTCAATAGTATAAGAAAAGCATTGCGTTCTGGGTTCAATCCTCGAATTTATACCCGGGAAACTCAACCACCTGCAACCTAATTGCTTATGTCTCGAAGATTTCCACTTTGATCTTTAAACTTTGAATTAGAAAAACACAACAAACATTACTTTTTGTTGATTTTCAGTAGTATAAGAAAAGCATCGCTTTCTTTGTTCACTCCTCGAATACATACCCGGAAAACTCAACTACCTGCAACCTAATTGCTTATGTCTCGAAGATTTCCACTTTGATCTTTAAACTTTGAATTAGAGAAAACAACAAAGATTACTTTCTGTTGATTTTCAATCTTATAAGAAAAGCATTGCTTTTTGTGTTCACTCCTCGAATATCTACCCTGAAAACTCACCCACCTGCAACCTAACCTGCCCATCCCCTCCACGCGGATCCAAGTCAATCCCTTTCCACTCCATTAATTAATCCTCAATCACTTCCAAGCCCGCCACCCGTACGTCAAGATCTCAGGTCGGCGATAAACCCCGGAGCCAGCAGCAAGAAGAAACTGTAGAGTCAACATATCAGCGAGCAGATAACCCCTGAAGTAGTTCCCGAAGAGAAGACAAAGTATCCGAAGAAAGCGAAACGGAAGGCATCCCCTCTGCAAGGTCACGCACGCTCTCTACCCGGGGTTTTTCTCGGGATCGATCCCATCGAACACCGCCTTAAAAAGGATGACGATCCTTTGACCAAGGGAGAGGACCTTGTCGTCGGTCGATTATTCAGAGAATTAGGGAGAAGAGGGGTGGTGCGTTTGCTGTACTCGACCCTCGTTATCCGTTGCCAATCAGGGAGTAAAAAGAAGTCTCGTCCACCCCCTCATAAGCCGGATCAGGAGAGGATAAAACTTGTTAAAGGAGATGGTCGGATTTGGATTCCTTATGATTTGGTGGAGGTGGAAACGAAAGGGCTTCTGGGATTGGGGTGTTTGTTCTGGTGAGTGTTAATAGGCGTGTATACAGGTAACCTCTGTATGTTAGGCTCCTAAATAAAATGGCGTTATGCATATGTTATACCAAATAAACAAATCTCTATTAATAATAAAGGAGAATGTGTGTGTGTGTTGGCGCTCTACAGGGTAGACCGCTTCTAGAACTACGAAATTTGGCACAAACATATTTTGGAGGGTGAGAATATGCACCTCGGAGCACTTTTTTTGAAATTTTAATTAATTAAAAATTAAGCGAAATTTTGGCGTTTTTCCTTAATAACTTCCGAAAATATTACAGCACAAATATCATTTGCACATCATCTGAAAATGCAAAAAATTACCTTTGCAATAATATCAATTAAGCTGCCGTACAATTTTTTTTGTCTAATTTTAATAAATTTTTGAAAATATTTTAAAGTATATTTTGCAACACTCTTTTTCAGTGTTGCAATGAAATTCAAACACTTTTCATTTTTTAAACAAATTTTTAATTGCGTGTTTCTCTTCTTGAAAGCGAAAGAATTCACTTCCTTTTTTATTTCATCAATATTTGTACGATATTTGCATGCAAAGTTATTTAAGATAGCATATTAGGAAATACATCCAGTACATCAGAAGATGTTTTAATTAATTTTCTCAGCATGTTTTAATTCAGTCAACATGCTCCCGGACGTAAAATGTGAAGCGCCAATTTAATGCTGAAATAAAATGCGCATTTTGCATGAGGAATAAGAAAGTGAATTTGGCGCCGATAAGGTGCAATTAGATGTTACATGACACGGACAGCTATTTGACTCTATTAGGAATGTTCATGTAGACAATGAACAAAATAGGTGCAAGGCCACTAAAAGAGCATGTTTTAAAGGTCTATCACAATTTAAAATATAAAATGACTTTGTTAAGGGAACCACATACCCTCAGTTAGTCTCCTGACAACGGTTATTGCAGTTGTGGCGGAATTGGTACGGCACTTCACTGTGCCACGGAGTGTATTCTCACATTGTCTTGGCATATGAAGAAGCCAGTGACAAACTTCGAACAAGAATGGCTGAAAAGAGTCGCCAATATCTCGTCTCCAGGCATAAAATTCGTAGGATAGTCAAATTCATAAGTGAAAACAAATCTCTTTCAGCCATCTTAGCCTTCAACTTTCCAGCGAGCTCAACCAACAAGCTATAAATTACCAGACCCGTGGCGCCGGCCCCTCGAAAAAGAGAAAAGTAAAACAACATCTAAAGAAAAGAACACTAATATGAAATAATAGTGTAAAAGTGAAAATGCCTGTGCTGTACAAAAATAGTGTAAATATCTTTTTTGTTTTGTTTTCTTTTATTCTTAAATAAAATTCCCTTGTCTTGCCCATCAAACCGTTCAGTGACCGGTATGGTCACGGGTACGGGGGTAAGAGACGGCGTTCTGTTCTGTTAAGGGAACCATGAATATCAAATGATGCATAAGAGATTCAATTGAAATTACATTCCCAACGAACAAGCAGGTCGCCGAAGGCGGCTAGTAGTTAATAAAAGAGGATTATGATTCAAAGAACAAGTATAAGAAAAGGTTTTGGTTTTATTTGTTTCGGGGTTTATGGCGCAGGGGTCAGTATTTGGTCATGTGCCAAAACAGTCATTTGTAAAAGGTTGTTAGCGGATATGAAAACAATCGACAAAAATTTCATTCAAAAAATTTAAACTTTCACATGCTTATTTATCGAGAGGAGGTAAAAATGATCGTAAAAGAAATAGGATTTAGGTTCAAAGAATTAAAAGCAAGTTAACTGTTATATTTTAATTATTAATGAGTGATGATATATTTTTATTCATATTTATAAAAACAATTTTTATCAAAAATATGACAAACTAATGTGTATTAAATAATATTGTTTCGACATCAATGATAAGCACTAAGAGCTAAGGATGCTTTTGATGAGATACAGACATTATTAACTTTCTTCGTTATTATATTTTCTTCTATTCTACAGTTTTCGTAAAAAATAACGCTGATTAATAACGCTGATTCATTTCTTATTTGTTTACATTAATGAAATCCAAAGCTGTAAAATGATTCAATACCCCCATTTCCTAAATTTTTAATGAAATAAATTTTACTCTTCAAAGTTCTTACCAGCAATTCTGGGAACAGTAGATCTAGCATCAAAACAAACTGTTCTTTATCGCAGTCTTTAAAGGTTTAGCCAATGTTGTCATTCATTTTTTCATTTTGAAGACAATATTGTTTCCAGGGACACCAGACATCACAATTTGTCACTCGAGGAGGTACCTTCTTTGTCCCCATATGTGCATGAAGTGTCCATTAATTTTTTCCCCTCAAAAAGGGTATTTTAAAATCTTTTTTAGGAATACAGAAGAAGAACAGGAATAAACATGTGAAAATAAATAATTCATGTGATCTTGCATTTTTCTGAAGAACACATTTTTCTTCAGTATATTTGGTGTTGATTTAAAATAAGAATGAAATAATGAAATTCTTAGCAGGAATTTTTAAAATTTACTTTGATAAGTAACATCGCTTTATAAATTGTGACTTGCAACTCTGTTTTCTATCTCGTCAACAACTTATTCATAAGAAAAGAGATCCTATCTACGGTTCATTAGTGCCGGGCGGGCATAGGATATATTCAATAATTATACGAAAGGGATCATGTGATCTTGCATTTTTCTGAAGAACACATTTTTGCTTCGGTATATTTGGTGTTGATTTAAAATAAGAATGAAATAATGAAATTCTTAGCAGGACTTTTTAAAATTTACTTTGATAAGTAACATCGCTTTATAAATTGTGACTTGCAACTCTGTTTTCTATCTCGTCAACAACTTATTCATAAGAAAGATCCTTTCTACGGTTAATTAGTGCCGGCAGGCATGGGTTATATTCAATAATTATACGAAAGTTCGTATGATTTAAATTATTGGCGTGAAAGTATTTGAACGGTTCTACGTTAAGACTTTCGGTTTAATATCCCCAATGTTTCATTATGTCACTGAGATAGGAGGCTTCTGACCAACTTACATATGTGTGACACGTATAGCGCATGCTCCGTCATCGCTACTCTACTAGACAGTATCGTCGTCATTTTTGGCAATTTCTTGTTTGAAATTGTTATCGTGGGTTGCTCTCTTTCTGAAAACGGGACATTTGGGCGTCCCGAAGCTGTGCTTGGGGACAACGGGACAGGCTACCGAAAAACGGGACTGTCCCGTTCAAAACGGGATGTATGGTCACATTATATGTACATTATCTTACAAAGCTATAATTACAATCTTAAATCAGTCAATGCGCAATATTGCACACTTATATTATGCACAAGTTATACTCCCTACATTTTCAAAACAAATACATTTCAGTCTTTAAATTTTTATAGCTCAAACCTTTTGGAATTGTTGAAAAAACATACTTTAGCAAAGGGTAGTGAAAATAAAATAACACTGAAAGACAGCAAGGGGATTGAACCTAAGAACTAACAGGTGGTAAGCAGATGCATTGTCAGGCTTCAGAAGTTGAGAATTTTGGGAATGCTTAAGCTGGGTGATTAGGAGGAGCCTGAGATGTACCAGTAGATAATACCTGGGGGTTGTTGTAATGTTCAAAAAGAGGGTAAAAAGCTTTTCAGTCTTGAGATAGAGAGGAAATAAGCTAATTTTCATTTGTTTAGAACTATAGCTCGCAGCATACTAACTTGAGTTGAGATTTCGCGAAACGTCAATAGATATGCAACCAAACTGCAGGTACAGAATGTGATTAATAAATGGTTTTAATGGTACAGAATGTGATTAATAAATGGTTTTAATGGTGCAGAATGTGATTAAAAAATGGTTTATTAAAAATATTTTTATTTAATTATGTTTAAAGAAATTGGTGGTCCAGTTTGAAAAATCATCGATCAAATCTGGGCAAACAGTTTCCTTAATCGGACCGCCGGAATTAATAGTTTAAAGCTATTTTTTCTGCTTAAAAGAATATTTTATAAAACGTTAACAACATTATTTAGAAGATAACAACAGAACAGTCCACTAATTTTTTTATTAAATTTATACTTTATCACTGTACACTAAAAAATGTCAAGGTAGTTCAAATTTCGCAACCTTCGCTTATTAAACTTTCAGAAACCGGGGTGGTTTTAGGACTATGATCGGAGAATCTGTGAAGAAATTTTCCCAAAGTTATGTTATGAGAATCATTGCAATAGGTAGCATTCCTATAAGGAATTTACCTAAAAAAGCTAATTTAAAATGAAAAATAAATCAAAATTGTGTGAACAAAATGCTTTATAATAAATTCCATATTCATGAATTTTGTGTCCCAGAACACTGATCGGAGAAAGTGTGCAAAAATTTTCCCGAAGTCGTGTCATGTTAACCATTGAAATAGGTTATATTGCATTATTCCTATAAGGAATCTGTGCAAAGAAGGCAGATTTGAAATTAAAAGCGAATCAAAATTTTGTCCACAAAGTGCTTAGTAAAGAATTCCATCATCAGAAATTTTGGTTTTAGAGACCATGACTGAAGAAACAGTGCAGAAATTTCCCCAAATTCGTGTCATGCGAACCATTGAAATTGGTAGTATTTTAGTATTCATATAAAGAATCTACCTAAAATTGGAGATTTGAAATGAAAAAAAAAAATCAAAATTTTGTGAACAAAATACTTAATAATAAATTCCAACTTCATGGAATTTGGGTTCTGGGGATCATGATTTCTTTAAACCGAGCAGAAATTTGCTCGAAGTCGTTCCATGCGAACAATTGTAATAGGGTAGTATAGTAGTATTTCTATAAGGAATCTACTTAAAGAATGCAGATTTGAAATGAAAATCCAATTCAAAATTTTGTGAGCAAAATGCTTAATAAAAAATTCCAAGAATTTTGGTTCTAGGAACCATGATTGGAGAAACTGTGCAGAAATTTTACAGAAGTGGTCTCATGCGAACTATTGAAATAGGTAGTATTGTAGTATTCCTCTAAGAAATCTACCTAAAAAAGTAGATTTGAATTGAAAAATAAATCGAAATTTTGCGAACCAAATGCTTAATTATAAATTCAATCTGCATAAATTTTTGGTTCTAATGATTATGGTTGTAGAAACGGTGCAAAAATTTCTCCTGATTCGTGTCATGAGAACCACTGTTCTGGGAATACTAACGATTAAGTATTCACCTAAAAATGCAGTTTTAAAATGAAAAACAAAACATACCAAAATTTTGTGAAAATCTTCCCGAATTTTTATCCCTGGTGTGTTTAGGTGGCTGGATTAAGAAGAGAGATCTCGCTGCTCAGTGATGGAAGAGGCCATCCCTTCTCGGTTTCATTGTCATCTCAAAGTCAAAACTCGCGACTTTCTTGATCGCAAGCCAGGCCCTTCAACGAAGATGTAAAACTTGCCTGCCTGCCGACTGCCTGTTTTATTTAGATCGATTGGTATATTTAACGCGCAGGTTTATGGACTTCACACACCGCCTGTGCTTTTTCCCTCACCCTTTGTCACCATTTCAATCCAGAAATTTGACGGATGCACTTGAAACGTCAAGAAGATTAAAGTGACTTTAATAATATCTCATTCATAGTTAGGGAAAACTGAGGTGTTCTGTTTTAACCCTTTTACTAAGAATTTTTATTAAAAAATTTTAATTTAATTTTCTATGCGGAATTTTATTTTAAAAATTGTAATCCAATTTTCTATGCGGAATTTTTTTAATAAAATCGTAAGCCAATTTTCTATTCGGAATTTTTTTAATAAAATTGTAATCTGATTTTCTATTCGGAATTAAAAAAAATTGCATCCAATATTCTATGCGGAATTTTTTTGATAAAATTGTAATCCAATTTCCTATTCGGAATTTTTTAATAAAATTGTAATCCAATTTCCTATTCGGAATTTTTTTAATAAAATTGCAATTTATTTTTATATTCGGAATTTATTTAATGAAATAGTAATCCAATTTTCTATTCGGAATTTTTTTAATAAAATTGTAATCCAATTTTCTATGCGGATTTTTTTTAAAAAAAATTTATTCAATTTTCTAAGCATAATTTTAAAAAAATTATCCAATTTTCGATGAAGAATTAAAAAAAAAATTTTCATCATTTTCCATGCGGAATTAAAAAAAATGGTATCTAGTTTTCTATGCGAATGAAGATAATAGGCTCTAAATAAGCCAAATTGATTGTATGAAGGCTTTTTTTTCTTCTCCGAGCGGATTTTAAACCAAAGGTTGAGACATAATAGCCCCATCATAACCAAAAAACATTACATTTTTATGCATGAAACATGATTATTCTTAATTATTGCAAAAAGTTATTAATTTATGACCTGGGTTCCACTTACCCTCGCTACTCCACTGCAAAGCAGCACATTAAATTTAATTTATATTGCACTTTACGATTTTGAGTATCGCGTTCATATACACACGAATTTGGTCCAAAATTTGACACGTAGACAGAAGGCCGCCCCATGTGTCCGTGCCTGATGCCATGACAGCAACTGAACTGGTTGGATGGACATGGGACCGTATAGGAAGACAAACATAATTCCATAAACATTTTTTTTCAGACTTATGGAGGTCTAAAATGTGAAGATTTATCAAAATATCAAGGTCGGAATTTTTGATGGTAATAATACTTTCTCTCTGTATACGATAAAGTAATTAATGATTAGATCGCTTGAATAAGAGTTTCACTATGTAACCCGAAGTGATTTCAAAAATCAGGAAAATTAATGTGGATGAAAATTCCGATACCAAGTAATTCAGAATATTAATATGATATTACACACATACATTGATATGTCAAACCATTTCAATAGCAAAATTGAAGTATGGTTCTTAAAAATGTATTAAAAACTAATTTATCTTTCACTAGATCAATTTGCCAAAGCTATTATTCTTTTTGGTTTCTCAATATTTTTGAAAATAATTGCTAAATTTATTTCATATTTCATAGCTTAAAAGCAACACTATCTATCTCCATTTTCGAAATTTCACAAGATGAATTAATAATCTTAATTATAAATCTTGTATAAAGATGCGGTATCATGCTTATACCAGATGTGAAAAAAAATCAGGAATAATCATTATTAGTTGTGAAAAATAGAGATTTTAATTCATCTTGTAAAATTTCGAAAATTGAGATAGGTGATGTTGCTCGTTAGGCGGCGATTTTAAGATGGGGATTAAGCCTTGGGAATCACTAAATTTTTATTTATCTTTGATGACAACTGAATATTCAGAATGAATAGAAAGACCTTCTGATGCAGACAATAACTTTTTACTTAATTCTCCAAATGTTAGAACTTGAAATGTGCGTATTCACTCAAGTTGGAGGTGAGGAACTGATAGCAGGAAGAGAATGGTTCATGAAATGTGAAGTATTCAACAAACTATCCCTTCACGAATTCTGAATATTTGGTTTTGAAAAAGTAAGAAAAAAAATTACAGTCTGTTTTATTATATGAAATTCAGAAATAAAAATGCAATAAAAATATAGTGAATCGCAGCAAAAATATTTCCACAAGAACAAACTTGAGAAACCTTCAAAACGATTAAGACAAGCAATAAAAGGACCATGTCCAGTAATAAAATTTACCAAATATTTGTTAAGGGTCAGCACCTCAAGACCAGGGTTTGGGTTTGTTCAGTTTTAGAGTCATGCTAAAAAGTTCTGAAAAATTTTGTTCTAAATGTTTTCTTAAAAATGAATATGGGGCAGGGGATTCTAAGAAATCACATATCTCATTAGATAATTTTGCAAAGTGGTCCATCCCCTCACTGTTTTGGTTACCACCACGTGCTTTCACCCCGGATAAACTGATAACACCACTAGGCAAAGAAATATCTTTCTTTATACTTAGAATAAAATTTCATTTCGATTTAAAAATATTTAACACTTGAATGGATGAAAGACTATCTGTAAAAATGTTCGTTTTATATCCGTTCTCCACAAACCCAACCCACCGCAAAATTAATAGACTGTATGTTATATTCAGCCCAAAATCACTTCTGATTATGCAACATAATTAGTCAATCAATTCAAATTACACGAATTGAAAATAACCAACAGAATCCCACAAAGCAATTATATTATTAATTCATCATAAAACGATTACAAAAACTGTAAAGCCAATTTGACAATGACTGGATCCAATTCCAGGCTATTATGTGCCATTACAAATATTTAAGTGGACGTTTTGGCCAGGAATTGGCTTAAGATCTCCTGATGAATTTAAATATCTACCACAATGCGAAATCTCTAATCTACAGTAGCGAATCTAAACAACAGATCTTGAATTGTTTCCGCGAGCTATATACCCACAGAGAAACAGATACAGAGGTCTCACTCCCATAGACACTCATGGCAACTTTTTAACATTGCACTTCACATAGACAGTACGCCACCAATGTGTGACAGTGGGAACTAATCTGGCTACGTCACTGTGACGCGAGAGTTCCCCTATCGTCATGACAACGATGCAAACAGTTCTAAATAAAGTATTGGGCATAATTTAAAAAAATACTTAATTATAATAAATAATCTGAAAAATTTGACAAGGAGCAGCAAGAATTAAATCGGTAACCCAACATGGCGGCACTTCGGTTGCTTTTCGTTCGATATACAATATGGCGTCGTGTTATGGTTGGTAGTTTTCTCACAAAGACTGTCCAGCGTAGGTGGCGCTGCAATAGTTAACCAAACTCCTGAGTGAGACCTCTGGTACTCTTTCTCTGTGTATATACCTAGCTCTGCACATTGAAATATGACTATGAAATCACACTATTCTGCTGTGTTCCTGGTTCGTATTTCTGAAATGGACTTTTGTGGTAAAAGCGTGTTTCCATAAGGAAAGAATTTATTCTACTTCTTACATTTTTATTATATTATTAATAAACTTTTGAATACCAGATAAAATTAATTAAAACAAGGTTGATTAAAGCTAGCTAACAAAAGCAAATAGTTTTCGAAGGTAATATCTTGTTATTCCGAAGTTGTTTCAATGTTAATTAGATATGATGAAAATAATTAAGTTACGAAGTAAAAAATAGCTAATTTGAAGTAATTATTTAAGAAGATTAACTCTGGGATTTTAATGCACTATGAAGGAAATAATGCAAATATGTCAAGATAATTCAGTGACAGATAGCAGAATATGAAACGAACACCTTACTTAAAAATCATTAAGAAAGATCTTGACTTAACCGAACATTTGACGAAATATATCGTTACTCAAAGTGGAAAACGTTGTATTTCCAAAACTCCAGTTGGTTGAAATCCAATTGTCGGTACCTCTTCATCTCGCCAACGGATGCCAAGTCGCCAATGCCAAAAATCAAGATGGCTGCCAAGGTAAACAATGCAATGAAGGTGGTCAAAGATTAACTTCTTGAAGTCAAACGAACTTTTATCAGAGAATTTTTAGATTAAAAAAAATTTTTGAGCCTTTATCGGCTGCTTTTATTTCATTTACGACATCATATACAGTTGCAGCCATCCTGCGTTTTGGTATTGGCGACTTGGCATCTGTTGGCGATTTGATGGGGTACCGGTTAGTGATTTCAACCAAATGAAGTTTTTGATATACGACCTTTTGTACTTTCAGTGACAATAACTAAATGTAGGCCCTTCTCCTGAAAGAGCCAAGAAGTTAAAGAGAGAACTTTGCAAGTGTTTAGTACCAGGTAACGAAATTTATATAGACATGTGACCTAAAACCAAAATATTTGAAATACAGATTGTTACACAGGGCAGTACAGGACACAACATGAGAACGAAGAAGAAAGTTAAGAGGATAAAGATGTCAAAAGGAAAACGGACTCGGTTAATGGTGTTTAGTATTTGATGTCGAAAGAAATACACCCTAGTGTCTCATTCCTTTGGTGAAAATTGTTGTAATTAAGATAATTCTGAAATATTAAAATGAAAGTTAATTCTATGTTTACTTTCATGTTTGGAATCTTATCCG
>BGPR01027240.1:0-20903 GCA_013235015.1 Araneus ventricosus
TTAAAAATCTCATTACCACGAAAAGTAAGTTAAGTCAACTCGAGGGCATGGCAACAAGATTTGCATACACTGATAGCGCTTACGGACAAGGACGTAATTCTTTTCCTCCTTTCGATCAACTAAAAATGAAGTCGAATGACGCCGGAACTTTGCCTCGTTTTCAGGATTCCTCGCGCAATTAAAGAAATGGCTTTCCCGGATTCATTCTGTCCAATCAAGTATCGGGCCGATGTCTTCCGTTTCGGAGTCTTAAATTTCTTTAGGAACACTGGAAAGGTTTTTAATTGCATCTTAAGTGTGTGTATGGGAAGAAGCATTGAATCGTTATAATGCTAAAAGTCGATTAATTTTGAGATAGTTAATTTTTATTGAAATGAAATTCGAATGAATCCCTCAATTCCTTTATCTACCCTTCATTTCTATAACAAGAGCTGAACAACATAAATTATAATTTCTTTAATAATTTGAAGAAGGACTTGTTTACATCTAAGGTTTAGTTAACGATAGGAAGGAATTTCTATGCATATTCTTTTAAAAAAAATACACAATTTCATACTTAATAAATAAATCGTAGGTACACGTAAATATTTAAAACACTTTTTAATAGACGAGTCTGAATTCTCAATAAGAAGAAAATTTGTGAGAATTAAAATCTGTGAAAGATATTCCGATTTGTATAATGGCAGTATCAAATTAAATATCATCATTATCATTGACAGATTAATTAATATTATTTTTAACAAAATCACTCGCTAAATTCACTCACTTACATAATTTTCTTTGAATAAAAGGAGAGACCCTGAATCTGAATCGACCGGTATCATAACTTATTTGGGATATAAAATAGGTAAATTATGTTGGGTGCATGAAATCATTTTTAAGAGAAAGTGCTACGTGCATATAGTTAGAGGCCAAGTGTTTAGATGTAGGTATTATCCATTAATTATTTGAACAAAAGACAAAAATCCTTTGCGTTGTTTTAAATGAAGCTGGAAAATACGTTATTATATCCTCAGACAGAAAATTCCGTTGGCTACAATTTATTATAAAATTTTGTGAAAAATAGCTTAAAAATATGGTTAGGGAATTTTGTTGTAGTTGTCCAAGTTGTTTTGTGTTTTGTAGATGCCTGGATTGGTCTTCCAAACAGTTGCCTAAATTTTACCATTTAAATCAATTAATATCTTACACTACAGGAATAGCTCAGAAAGCAGTTTATCACCTAGCAGTTCTCATAAATTTGAAATGGAACAAGTCAAGACAAGAAATCAGTATAAGGACACTAAGCCATCAAATGGACCAAAAAGTAGAAAAAAGGATAAGTATCATTGTGAGGAAACAAGGAGAAAAGAGGAAGTGATATAGTGCATAAAATGCCATACCTTGTTTCACACAATCTGTACCCAATATCTACATCTAGGATTGCATCGAGTGCTTTCTAACAAAGATAACTTTTCAAAATATTTTCTTAGTCCTTCTTCTAAAAGTGTAGAGTTAAGACTATCAGTTCTTCCATATTAGATGCAATCAATGTGCAACAGTTATGTAATTCACTAGCTCATTGAAAAAAGAGCACCAAAATGTAGTTTCAATACCTTCATGTTAGCAAGTCTTTATGATGAATTTAATCTAGCTTTCTGAGAAAAATTAAAAAGTTTAATACAAACCATTAATTAAAGAAAGTCTTCAAAGATTTAAAAAAATAATCAAGATCAGCGATTCCGCTATTAGAAGACTTACGAAAAGATAAAATTAGCTAGTTTTACGACTTCATAAAAATTCATTCTCTGCCCAATTCTTGCTTTCTATGTTAATCAAGTGAAGTTTATAATCCTTTTTTTCCTAAGAGTATTACATTTACCTTTACCAAACCAATTCTTTAATTAATATTCTCATTACTGAGATAAGAAAGTTGAGTCAACTTAATGTTCTTGGGCCAAGATTTGCATCCGCTGAGAGTGACCACGGATAAATCCGTAATCACTTTTCCTCCATTCGATCAATTGAAAATAAAGTCGGATATCGCCGAATTTGTGTCGCCGGAACTTTGGCTTGTTTTTAGCATCTCTTTTGTAATTAAAGAAATGACTTTTGTGAACTCATTTTGTCCAATCAAGTATAGGGCTGATGTCTTCCAGTTCGGGACCCTAAATTACTTTAGACAAGGAGGGAAGTTCTTTAATTGCGTCTTAAGTGTTTGTACGGAAGGCAGCATTTTATTTTTACAATCCAACAGTTCGATTAATTTTGCGATTCTCAATTGTTTTTGAAAAGTTATTCGAATGAGTTCATTAATACTATTATCTATTCCTCATTCGTTTAGGAAGACAGGCACAATATAAAATATAATATCTCTGTTTAATTTTAGAAATTCTTATTTAGTATATTAAAATTCCACGAATAATTATATTATGGATGGAATTCTCTACCCAAAAAATAGAAAATTTTCTAAAGATATATGAATAAAATTTCATTAAAAATGGATTACTGTTACATATAATAAATTAAAATGGCTGCATTTGACGAAAGTACGTACGCCATCAAATTAAAGTAGTTTCAAAGAATATTTACCGGTAAATGGAATTTTAATTATTTCATTATAGCACTTCAACACAAGCATTGTATATTTATACCCGAATTGTTTAGTTCTTCAATATTTCTGTGGTCTTTTCAAAACTGGCCGGCTTTCGGAAAAGTTTAACTTTATGAACTTAAACATTTCCTGTCATGTTTTTATTATAATAGCTTACTTTAAGAATTTGAATGTTATTTTAATTTTCATCGATTCAGTGTGAGGAACATAATGAAACTGTTTTTTTAAAACATAGAGCACCTCTCCATATCAGTTAGATTCTTGATTAGGTGAGCGGGGATGAAATGAAAGAATCAAGTAGAATAGAAACAATCCTATCAGCTGTATTAAGGATACAGCTTCGCGTGCCTTTAAGAAATTATCTTGGTTTTGTTTGATTAACGTCTCTTTTTGAAGAAACATTAGGCCTGTTTTGGGACGAACCTTGCACTTTTGAACCGTGGTCAGAGGACGAGGACAACATCTGAGCTGGCACCCCATCACCAAACTGCCGCACAACAACAGCGGGAGGACGTTAGACCATTACGTGTGATTTAACGTGTAACAGGCTCCATACACGGCGGATCTTCAGTGGAATTGGGATTCGAACCTAGAACCCTACGGCTCCGAAGCTGAGGCCTTATCAAAAGGGAAACTGCGGCCCGAAATGATTTTGGATTGTACTCATAAGACTGATATAAAATGTATCAACTCTGGATCAATACACGTATTATCAACATGTTGAATCTGAACGTGGTAATTTGAGGTTCTGTTATCAGAAAAATCTAGTACCATTATCCCCAGGTGGCAGAGTTAACACTTTGGCATTGGGAGATCATGCAACGCAACCCGATTATAAGAAAGGAACACAGTATATATGTTACTGGAACAGGTTTCGGTGAAACACCCTCATTGTTTTAGCAACGGATTCGGAAACCATCCGCACTTTTGCGCTTGCGCCGGGCGGAGTTATTTTTTTTTTTTATCAAAATAGGGGAAAGTGAAGAATGGAAGGGTGATGTTTACATTTTACTGAGCGTGATCTAACAAAGAACTCCGGAAATGCGCTCATCTGACTGATTACCTGACACCTCTTTCCGGTGTAAAATCGTCCAAAAGTGGTAGTTTCGGGATCCGTTGCTGAACAATACTTCGTGTCGCTCGAGGTTCGCATTCGTGGACTGTGGTCGATGGTATTCGAACAGACTCGCCGTTCCTACGGCGCGTAACTTGGCAAATATATCCACAGCACTCTAGAGAGCGGATGCATTGGCGCAGTCTGACTCTTTGATGTCTGAGCTATTTACTGCCACAACGAAGGAAACCAAAGATGCACTTACAAACCCACGAGCGCGATCAAATCTTTTCGTTCCGACGACGGGGAATAACGCGAGCCGCGGACGAAATCTGTGAAGAGACAGACCGTTTGAATTCAGCTTTATGTCCTCAGACCCAGTGGCGGTGAGTAAGTCCCCTACTTTTTCCGGGAAAAATTATCTTTTCATTTCATTTTAGCAGTCTAAAACTAGAAATCATAAAAAAGAAACAACTTCCGGGAAGTTATTTCCTTTTTATTTCAGACCCAGTGGCGACGAGTAAGGGGGGCAGTCTCCCCCTACTTTTACCGGGAAAAATTATCTTTTCATTTCATTTTAGCAGTTTAAAACTAGAAATCATAAAAAAAGAAATAGCTAGCCAATTTTGTAACTAAATTTTTAAATTCTGTTATCCACCCCCTATACTTCCGTGTACTTTTGGATGTCAGATAAGTTTCTGTCACCTAACTTTTTTTCAGCCAATCCCCGCACTGCTCAGACAGCGATAAAAATTTATGACTTAAACCCCAGAGAAGTTATGTAATTTCAAAAGGGAGATTACTTTAATAAATTAAATCTGGCTGAATTTTCATTGTTGAACTGTGCGATCTGGTGACTATAATAGAATGCTCTTTACCAAGAACAGCAAAATCATTATAAATACTTATTATGCATGAAAGCTTATAATCTGACTTTCATTCAAATTTTGATTGATGAACCTTTCCTTTAATTATAGGATATTACTGAACAATTTATTAAAATAAATGCATGAAAGTGTTTCAACAATCACTAGGTATTTTTCTAGATGAGCATAATAATGGATCTAAACGTTCAAAAATTATCACAAAAGTAAGAAAAAAATGTTTCGTTCAATGATTTATCTCTACAACAGAATATGTAATACGAATAAGGAAGATTACTGTTGAATATACTAAATAAAATAATTTCTTCTAATTATTTGAACAGTAACTAAGAGTAAGTAAGAAATTCTGCCATAATTAATAAAGTAACAAAGATTTGTCAACATCTTAACTGGTTTGTTTTCTCAACTGTCTAACTAGATAATATCTTCTATTTTGGGAATGCGTTGTCATTTTAGTTCATTTGAGAACCTAAAGGGGAGCTGAAATATTTATGCATCCCACGTAATTTTTATATCGTATTATAACGTCTGTAAATGATTTTTTGTTTAGTTTATAAGTTTGAAATTGCGGTAATTCGATGCACATACGACGTAAGAGCAAACTAATTAAGGGGTTCAGTATTGGCCGCAACAGTGACTTCTTATGAAAGATGTATTCAAAATACAGAATTTATTGAGTGATATTTTGTTTCTTATTGAATTTAATTTCTTTATTAAATTACTTTCACATGTCTAATATTTTTAATGTAAAAACTACTATTATATATATTACAATACACAAAATCATTTTATGATCTGAAAAGTTTTTTAATTAAAATTATAAATATGAATTGAGTCAGAAGATTTTTAAAAAGCGCTGATAGTTAATTTTCTTTATAAATGATTAATTATTTGTTATATAGATACTTCAAATTTTTTAAAACAAATAATACAGTATAAGAAAGGCTTTAATGAATATTGTGAAACAATTGATTAAATAGTTATTTTTTTATTAATCAAAAGCACGAAAATAAATCAAATCAATAAACCTCTCCTGATTTAAATTGTTTATCGTCGTTGTGAATCGTCTACTTTTCTCTGCATCTACTAAATCTGGCTCCATTTGTGCGGATAGTCATCTCACATGTTGCTTCCTAATATTACGTCCGTGCTATAAATGTTGAAGTCGGAATTTCTGTGAGTACTTATTGCATTTCGTTTTATTTTATGAAATAGTGCCATTTTCTTTTTGCCCTTTGGTATAAAAAAGCAGCATATAAGGCTGAGAGTGAATTTTAATGTAAAGGAAATCGTGAACTGCAATGTTTTGCGACTTTCTAGCAAACTTCCGAGGAGAGTCGTATGATTTTTTAAACCTTGCATCATTAATATAGTTGCTTAATTTGCAGCTAAATGAAAAATCTCTACAGAAATCCTTATAGATATTAAAAAGGGGAATATATATATACGGAAGAGGAAAGGTAAAAATATATGTAATAAATATACAGGAATTAATTATTTGATTAACCACCTTAACTGTTTCATTTCCTTTGCTATCTAATAAGACGATCCCTTCTGTTTTGGAATGAGGCAGTCATTTTAATTCATCTCAGGAGGCATAGAATACTTGAGATGTTTACGGACTCTACGTAATTTTTGTGTAAAATTATAAAGATAATTAATGATTAAATTTCAGTTTTAAGACTAAAAATGGGATAATTCGATGCACGAGTTTTCTCGGGCTTTTACGTTAAGCGGTTAATCCTCTAATCGTATCCAGTAATACACGATTATCCAGTCTGGAGTCCAGAAACAGATCCGAGTACCAAAGTAAAGATTTTAGCCAAGAAAAGAGACAGAAGGAATAAAGTAAAAAAGGAAAGAAATATTTAATAAAAGTTAGAGATTTATTTAAAAATATTTTCCTGAAAGTGTGAATTAAGCCTCGGCAGAAAATGATTCTTAAGTTTGATTACCTGATGCCCAAAAGTGGAAGAAATATTTTTTCGCTATCGAACTTTCACTAAAATATTCGAACAGTGAATTTTACTGATTGGTTATAGAAGGAAATAAAAATAATTGAAAATAAAAAAAAATTCTCACTCCGATTGGGTAGAAATTCATCTCGCATGCTGCTGTCTAATTTTATAGACATAGTATAAAAATTGAGGCTGAAATTTTTGCGAGGACGTATTGTATTTCGTGCTATTTTATGCCCCCAATGCAGTGCTACTCTCTTTTAGTACTGCGGAATAAAAGAAGCAACATTTAAGGCTGAGATTGAATTTTAATGTAATGGAAGTCGTAAAATTCAGCGTGTTGCCAACTCTCTTGATACATTTCCAAGGAATGTCGGAAGTTTCTCTTTATCTTTTGCTCACCACGATGTCGAAGTTTAACTTATGGTTAACTGAAAACCTTTACAGAAAAGCTTATATATGTTACCGGCAATGTGTGAAATGCCGCCATTCTATAGAATGCCGGGCGTTTTTAGGCAAAGTATGAAATATGAGATTTATTATATACTTTTCCTAGGTATTGTATATAATACCTAGGCATTCTATAGAATGACAAATGCTATTTAGGCAGAGTATGAAAAAAGTTCATAATAAGACTATTATTTAAAAGGCGTGCATTCCTCAAAAATACAATGCTATTTAGAAAAAATAATAAAAGAGCACCATTAAAAAATCTTTTATTCAAAATTCGTAAAGCAAAATGAAAGTTTTCATATCAAAGTTTATGCTTTTCTTATTAAAGAAAACAAAATAAATTGTGAATCTACTTATTACATCAAGGAAGCAAATAATTTAATTTTGAATTGCACTTAACTTTATTTCTTATATAATCAAATCGGCGATTGATTTCATACTTTGCCGGTTTGTCATTTGGTATTCTATAGAATGCCTAGGAAATGTGTGAAATATAAATCGTTTCATACATTGCCGGCTAGTTTTAGGCATTATATACAATGCCTAGACATCCTATAAAATGCTGGATTTCAAACTTTGCCGGTAACATATTCATTGGAAAAGGTAGAAATCTGTTTATCTCACGAAAAAGGTATGATTCATTCATTCAACTAATACGTAATAAGAAGTTTATGGATTTAATTTATATTTTGTAAAAATTAGATGGTATACGTAGATGAATTATTGTTTTCCATTAAAAAGTAACCATAAAAATCTGTTAAACTTTAATTTGTGTTGTAAATGGATCGTTTTCATATTCTGCATATAAAATAGTTTTCTTCAAATAGTTTTTTAAATTTTAAGTTAGAATTTCAAGTAATTTGAAATTAATTTTAACAAGGAATGATGAGATTTGAAATAACAACCGATTGTTGCTTTGAGAAACCTTTTCTAGGTTTAATGCTATAAAGCATTTTCTTGTAATTATAATTCATCAAGATATTGATATTTCCTTGATTTTGAAATAGCTACGGAACAGAAAGACATTGTAGATATCATAGAAGTCCTTAAGAACTTAAGTTTTCCTGAATAATATCTCGTTAACTAATTATGGATAATAAAAGCTATATTACAGCTTTTGTTTTATCTAAGATTCAAGATCGTATTTCTGTACTATTGAGTGCATTAAAAATTTAGCATTTTTAAAGTGATTAGTGAGTTAGTAGATGGAAACCGATTAACCAGTTAATATTAGTCAAGGTGAATTTAATATTTCAAATTAGTCTCCGAATTTTTCTAAGTGACATCTCATTAATTAATTATGGAAACAAAGATTTATTGTTCCATCCAAGTTTTTTAGGATAGTATTTCTGTTAACAAGCGTGCATTAACAAGTTGACTGGTTTGCCCGTTCGCCGCACGTGTATAGAATTATCACAATTTTAAATTTATAAACTAAAAGAAAGCCATTCACAGACATTCTATATCAAAATTACGAATAAATCATAAACATTTCAATTGCCCGTTAGGTTCTCAATTGATTTAACTTAAAATTACCAAAATAGATGTGATCTAAATAGATAGTTGAGAATACAAGCCAGTTAAGGGTTAATAATTTAGTATTTTTAATCTGATTAGTGAGTTTGCATCTGATAACCGATTACTGAGTTAATATTAGTTTAGTTGCATTTAATAATTCAAAATAGTTTCCTAATAGATAATTGGAATGAGCCTTTGAAACAAATATTTTGATTCCAAAAACTATGCAAATATAATGCTTGTCACTGAGTACAACGTTCGAAGCTTTCACCAGATGTTTCTCACCTTTTAAAATGTTGACTTAGCGTCAAACCGTGAGAAGTTCCTCGTTTCCTACCTAATTAAAATTCTCACAGCAGGAAGTTTTTTCTGCGGACGAACAGCTCCATAATTCTTGAAGTAACATATTAAAACTATTTGAAAGAGTATTTCAGCTTTCTAAATAAAGCGGTAAAAGTACTCATCAAAACCTGTCACACACTTTGCAGAGCATTAGGAATTCCCAGTTTTCAACATATTTTATCACCATCTGGCATTGTATCGAAAGGAAAAAAAAGTTAACATGCAGAGTGAAATCAAATTGTGAGATGTCATATTCCTACAACCGCTTATTTCTCAGGTACGCTTTAAGAAGCAAAGTGTCAATTAAAGTCAACAGTCGAAAAGAAACGTTTTGTTTGAGTTTCTGTTTCCGCCTTGAGCTCTCGCGCGGAAGTGTTTTAATTTGACTTCGTAGAACAAACACAAAATATGCCCGTCACCAGAAATTAAGAAGTCATTAGCATAAAAGAACTTTGAAGAGAAAGTACAGATTTTTGGAAGCTGAAAATGTATAGTTCAGTAGATAGCATAGGGCATTCGTTAAAGAGGAAATCAACTTTTATTTGTTATGAGTTTTCTCATCAAGCTCGAATTAAAATTTTTAACTTTTTCAGTGGGACACTAACTCGTCACATAAATTATGTACAGTGATCTGATTACCTGATTTAATGTGTTTTATAAATGATATGAATTGTTATATGGCAAATGAGTAAGAATTTAACAATCGTTTTGGTTCGTTCAATTTTTATTCATTTTGTCACACAATATATTGCACAATATTTCTTTACTAGAAAATAACCCGTCATGATATGACGAATGCAAATTGCCTCTTCATTCGAGAGATTGCCCGTCAAATTTGACGTGTTTAAATAGATATATGGGCGAGAGATGTGTTTAACATTGATTGAAAAGAAATAAAATAAACGTATGTTTTATGAAAGGAAATTTTTTTTCATTGACATATTATTTACACACTTCTTCATTTAGAAAACCTCTTGTTAAACAACATTCAGCGTGAAGTATTTTTCGTTGTTTAACAATTTTCTCCAAAGACATCTGTACTTCAGATGTCTTTGTGTAAATTTTAACGTTGCCAAAAAAATTGTGACATTATGTCATCACGATTGCACTAAATAAATAGCTGCATCGTGGCGACCAAACTATATCACGCGCATGATATACCACTGACGTAATTTACTACTTTCTATTAGAAAACGGAAATTAATTTAAAATATATGATTAATATAATTTAAAATTTCTCGGGAACTATTGATCATAGCGAGATACATATTATACCAATGGATAGCAAATTTTATTTCACTATTTTAGAGCTATTAAATTTGAAATTAGAACGACAATTACTTTTTAAATTTAAAATTACTGAAATTTAGGTGCTCTAACAATGAAATAATGCTGTTTAACGTCTCGCAGTGCTATGACGCGAATTTTATTGTTGGTGACGCCAGAGCGTTACCGGATCAATGAATGACAGATCTGGGCTATTATATTAATAATTTCTTGTTGCATTTTCATAAACATAATAAGTATTTAAAATCAATAAAATGAACGCAATTAAATCAAACAGTAATAATAAATGTTTCCTTTGCTACTATTTTCATACTATTGAGCTGAATTTAAATTGGGATTTCCAATTAAACTTCGACATTGTGGGAAATAAGAGATGGAATTCGAATAGTTTATTTCTTCTCTTTAAGTGTACGAGTAACTCAGTAACATACAGAGTTGGGTAAAACTTAAGTTTAGGGTGTGCAGTCGTTCTTTCCCATTTTGGATCGCCAACTTTTTGTCACCAAGATGAAGACGGTTTGGCGTTGTGAAAGCATTTATTTCGGGTGGGCAGTCAGCTTTTTATTGGTCTCTTGCGCACACGATGCCTGAGGTATATGAAGAGGGAATCTGGCAAATGTTCTAAACTTAAACAACAAATGTTCTCTTAAAACATCAGCGGCTTCGCTTTCAGCAAACCGGGAATCTCGTCGCTTCGCTTTTTCATTGAATTTTAGGAATCTAGGTTTTTTTAAATTCCAAAATAAGTTGTCACCTCAAAACGTTCCTTCGGCAAGTCAACAGGAGCTAAGAGCATGGCAGTATAAACTGGTCTCAACTGTCAAAATTCAACCCGAAGAATTATTCAAATTCGCTTAAATCAACCAATTAAATCGAAGATAACACAAGGGAGACCAATTAAAACGATTCGCCGATGCGCAAGACACGAATATTAACATCGCAGCGCACCCAAAACAAATGTTCTCACATTTACCGTCTTCCTCTTAGCGACAATGAATTAGCAATCCAAAGGGGTGGGTGGGAGAAACGGCTGCTCACCCTGAACTTAAGATTAACCTAAAGTTGTACCGCTTTCTATACATTACAATTCCCTCGCTGTCTTAAATAGTTGCTTAACAAGCAACACCATCAATATCAATTTTTTGGAATTTCAAAGACGAAGAAAACACCGAATTTCTCACAAGAGATAACGAATATTTCTGAAATTTTTTTAAACATCTGATAAGAACATGCAGTCTCGTGTTCATATCAGATGTTAAAAAAATTCGTTATTACAATTAAGTTTTTTCTTCGTCTTCGATATTTAAAAAAATTGAGATTGGTGGTGTTCCTTGCTAAGCGAAAAAAATGTTACTTGATTTTATGGCGATGCAATAAAAGCAAGCAGCACTGTATTGGCAGCAGAAAATAATAAAAATTTCAATCTGTCCTTTCAGCCTCAACTTTTATAGTGCAAGTGGAAAATTAGACAACAGCACTTGAGATGTCTTCTCATACACTCGCAGGCAGAATTTATCTTTATTTCCAGTTCCGAATTTTTGGATTTTTTTTTATCTTCTTGTCAAATGGAGCAGCAATTGTTTTCTTTTCCCCGTAAAAATATTTAAGAAATTTTATTTCAAAGCAGAAATATTATTAAAGAATAGACGAAAATTTCATTATTCGAAATGTATTAAATACCCGGAATTTAAATACAAAGCCTTACTGTAGACAATCTTAAGTTTTCTTTTCATGTTTAAGCGGTAATCAATGTGCAACAGTTGCGAATGTCAAGAACAAAAACTTTAAAAACCAGATAAAAAAGGTTTTAAAATACCTCCGCATCCAACAAGTTTGCTGGATTTAATCTAGGCCTTTATGAAAAATTAAGAAGGTAACGGTATTAGAGATACAAACCAGAAAGGAAAAAGAAAATTCCTTCGAAATTTAATTAACTGAGATCAATGACTCCGCTATTAGAAGACTCAAGAAAAAGATAAAATTAGCCAGGTTTAAGACTTCTAGGAATCTCATTGAATGTTTTCTCACAATTTCTTGCTTTTTATGTTAATCAAACGAAGTTTACATTCGTTTTTCTTAAGAGCATTAGGTTTATCTTTAGTGAACCGCTTCTTTATTTAAAAATCTCATTACCGCGAAAAGTAAGTTAAGTCAACTCGGGGTCTTACAACAAGATTTGCATACACTGATAGCGGTTACGGACAACGCCGTAATTATTTTTCTCCTTTCGATAAACTGAAAATGAAGTCGAATGACGCCGGAACTTTGCCTCGTTTTTAGCATTCCTCGCGCAATTAAAGAAATGGCTTTCGTGGATTCATTCTGTCCAATCAAGTATCGGGCCGATGTCTTCCGTTTCGGAGTCTTAAATTGGTTAGGAACGAGGGAAAGGTTTTTAATTGCGTCTTAAGTGTGTGTATGGGAAGAAGCATTTAATCTTTATAATGCCAAAGGTCGATTAATTTTGCGATAGTTAATTTTTGTTGAAATAAAATTCGAATGAATCCCTCAATTCAGTTTGTTACCCTTCATTCGGATAAGAAAAAGAGCTGAAAAACGTAAATTATAATATCTTTAATCATTTGAAGATGGTCTTGTTTACATCTAAGGATTATTTAACGATATGAGGGAATTTCTATACATATTCTTTTCAGAATATGCATAGAAATTCCTTCAAATCGTTAAATAATTATTGTTTAATAATTGTTTATTTTTTGAAAAAAATAAACAATTTCATACTTAATATGTAAATCGTAGGTACACGTATATATTTAAAGCCCATTTTAATAGATGAGTTTACATGCACATTATGAAGAAATTTTGTCGGAATTAAAATCTGTGAAAGAAATGCTTTCGAGATTGCATGAACTACAAAGAAAACGGAAATCGCTTCGATATATTTAATCAAAATAAAATTTCAACAAAATTAGTTATTGCCGTATATGATGTACCAAAATTAGATCATGTTAAAGTAGCAAAATACAAGAGCAATGCAAATCTTCAAGAAATTTAAAACAATTTTAATGAATATTTCCTAGCAGCTAAGTAATGGAATATTAAATGCCTTTTTTGAAGAGGTAAATTTCTCTGTAATTTTCTGCCATCTGTTAGTCACTAAAATGATAGAATTCTTTTCTTCAATTAAAAATTTATATTTTCGTCCATCTAGTATGACGAACATCATTAAACGATTTTTTATAAAGTACAGTGCACTCCCGATTACCCGGGTTAATCACCGGGAGGGATCGCACGGACAATAGAAAAACACGGATAATCCGAAAGCTCCTTTTTATTAAAGAAAAAATCAACATCAGTACAAAAATATAAAAATTACTTGCATTTGCATGCTGCATAACATCAAACTAGGAATTTTTTCCTTTTAACATTTACTGCTTTAAAAAGTCTGTAATGTGTCTTTGCTTCTGCTGTTTGTTCATCTCTTGTCGTACATCGACACATATTTTACGAACCGCAGTAATGTTACCGTAATCAAATCCTCTTTGTCCCATATAATCTAACAAAGTTCCCACATATTGTAGAGCAGCAGAATGAGAAATCGTATTTCCCTCATTTAGTACATGTTCTGCATCAGTACTAGTTGATTCTGCATTATCAAGTTTTTGAAAGATTTCTAATTTTTGTTTAATATTTAAAACGTTTCGTTTTCGTTTCACACCACTCATTTTTATCAGTAAAAAATTTCACGCTACTAATTGACGATAAACAAGACGCAAAACTAAAGGAACACGTGCGAAAGTGAAAGAAGACGAAGAAGTTAAAGAATGATGTGTCAGGTAGAAGTGTGTTCGTACGCGAATGAGCTAGCAGGAAGGGGATGATTCATTTCTCGGAAAATTAGGGGTTGAACCGGTAGAGATTGCACGAGGAGGGAGAAAAAAATATATATTCTTTAGCCTCACCGTCAGGGCTCATTAGTTTCACGGAATGAATCTCTCGATCGAACATCAACATCGATTTTACATGCATGATAAGCGTGAAAATGTTCCTCTTTAAATTTTTTGTTAGTCCGGAATGAGCACGGATAATCCGCGCACGGATAATCCGCGCACAGATAATAGAAAGTATACTGTAAAAGTTCTCTAAGTGGGCAACTCTACTTAGAAGTTCCCCTTTCAACGACCACTTTTGTTTGGTTTGGAGTTTTTAGCCCATAGACAGAATGTTAAATAATTTCTTGGAACGGCTACTCAATTCCCTCTGAGCGGCTGGTTTGGTCGTCCCTTGTACTTCAATGAAATACACCCCTTTCGTTTTTTTCTCGTCTGGACCTTTTATTAAGATAAACATGACGAAAGAAAGAACAAAAAAAAATCCATGCACTCGAAAACAACACCGGTTTCTGGTGCTGATAAAGAAGCTGCTAAAATGGGTTGCGACAGTCAGCAAATGAAACTTTTAGCCCAACAGACTTTAGGAAAAATAGAAGATATTATTGCCCATTCCTCAACAACTACCGACAAAACGAATACGGATTTATTTTCCCTATTGGTTCACTGTACGCACAGCCTTGGTGGAATGTCTAAGTCTGTAGTTGAGAGTAAAACGCTCTCATATCGGTATGACAGGCGTTATAATGTCTTCCGGATTAAATGCCATGTTTCAGAAAGTAGTACAAAGACATGAGGCTTCCACCCAATTGCCCTCATGTAGTTTCAGAAAGGGAAGGTAATTTAACAAATCAAATCTAAATGGGTATGCAGGGTGTCCACTAAAGTCCTTCTACTTCACATTAACTTGAGAGCAGCGACAACTATTGCCACAAACTTGGTGTCTAGGTATAGTAAAATGACCATGAACTACACGGTGAAATCGGTTACAGCACCACCTGCGGCAAACAACGGAGAGCGTTCCTATCTCGACAATGGTACGAGATGCGGGAAAAAAGTCAGTTACAAAATTGTAGAGCGTCTTCGATTCAGTAAGAAAAGACCTTGAGCGTAATAATGCTAAGAACAAAACGTTTAAAACGCGCATTTGTTTGGTCGCGATTTCTAACGCTCTTAAGCCAGAAAAGCGTTAGAAAGAAGACAGAACAATTAGTTATGAGCAGATATTCTTATTTTCGGTGTTCGAAATGCTCTCCGTCAGCTATGCCATAGGGTCGACGATTATTGTTCAAAAGTTAAAGCGCCACCTGGCGGAAAACAAGGGATTAGCGTTCCTATCTCGGTAACGGTACAAGATACGGGAAAAAGTCAAATACAAAGATGTAGAGTGTCTTCGATTTAGTACAAAAAGACACCTTGTGTACATTAATACGAAGAACAGAACTCTATAAATGCATATTTGTTTGCTCTCGATTTCCAAAACTCTGACGTCTCGAAAGGGGTTAAAAAGGAAAAAAAAAAAATAGTTATCACAATATACATATATTTTCGATGTACAAAGTGCTCTCCGTCATCTACAATGCTGATTTAAGTCCTTGTTTGAATTTCACTTTGCACACGTTTTAGAGAGTAGTTTGTGCGTCGGCACAAACAACAGTAATAAGTCATCGAAAGTCCTGCAATGTTGGCAGAAAGGTCCATACACCTGCTGATTGAGTTATTTCCACGGGAAAAAGTATAATGGGGCTATTTTTTGTCCGAAAAATAACATTTTCTCCTTTTGTCCATGTCTTGTGACATCACAATTTCGGAAAATGAGAACAAACAAATGTGCATTTTAAGCGTTCTGTTCCTCACATTATTGTGCACAAGGTGCCTTCTTGTACTAAATCGAAGACGTTCTACACTTTTATAATCGACTTTTTTCCAGTATCTTGTACCCTTTTCGAAATAGGAACGCTAACTCAGTTGTTTGCCTCCAGGTGGCGCTGTAGCCAATCTCATCGTGTAGCGCATGGTCACATTAGTATACCTAGACATCAAGTTTGTGGCAATAGTTTCCGCCGTTCTGAAGTCAATGTGGGATAGAAGGACTTTAGTGGACACCCTGTATATTCTGAGCAGAGAGTCTCCTTGTCAACTTAACAATTTTCTTTATAATTTAGTTAAAATGATATTTGGTTTAATGAATCAAACTTCTTTTAATGTTAGGATACTGTCTATCAGATATGCTAAAGCTGAGACATAAGGGTAAATTATGCATTACTAGATCTTTTTTAATATAAATATTCAGTAGGAAGATAAAGTCAAATGAATAACAATGAAATCTAAAAACTTGCTTTCAATATACAGGGTTCCCACTTATATCCATTACACCCCCCTTAACTTCTAAACGGTGACAGCTTAGACCAGAAAGTTGGTGTCTAGGTGTAGTAAAAAGGCTATGCGCTACTCGATGAGACAACTTACAACGCCATCTATTATCAAAATTTGGAATTAGCGGTCCTATCTCGGAAACGGTACAAGATACGGAAAAAAAGTCAATTACAAAATTGTAGAGCGTCTTCGATTTAGTACGAAAAGACACCTTGAGTACAATAATGCTACGAACAAAACATGTAAAATGCACATTTGTTTGCTCGCATTTGCGGAAATTTTGACGTCAAATGATACGAATAAAAGGAGAAAATGTTATTTTTCGGGCAAAAAATGACCTCATTACACTTTTTCTTATGGAAATTACTAAAACAGCAGGTGTTCCGCGAACATTGCAGGACACATTACTGTTGCTTGTGTTGCTCACCAATTATATGCTAAAACGCGTGCAAAGTGAAATTTATACAACGGCTCAAATCTGCACTGTAGATGACGGAGAGAATTTTTAACACCGAAAATAAGGCATATTGTGATAACTAATTGTTTTTTTCTCGTTTTAACCCGTTTAGAGACGTCACAGTTTCGGAAATCGAGAACAAACAAATATGCTCTTTAAACGTTCATTTCTTCATATTAATGTGTACAAGGTATCTTTTCGTACTAAATCGAAGACTCTCTACACTTTTGTATTGACTTTTTTCCCGTATCTTGTATTGCTTTCGAGATAGGACCGCTAATTCCAAAATTTGCCGATAGATGGCGTTGTAAGTTGTCTCATCGAGTAGCGCATAGCCTTTTTACTGTACCTATACACCAACTTTATGGACTAAGTTGTCACCGTTTAGAAGTTAAGAGGGATGTAACAGATATAAGTGGGAACCCTGTATATTTTTACAACTTGTCTCTACAACTTAAAATTCGACATAATACACTTAATATTGAAAGATCTGAATAAAGAAAACTTATTATAGTAAAACATAAAACAATTTCAAATTCAACCAAATAAAGCGCCTTCTTAAAAAAAAACTTTTTTGTGAACACTAATTTCTTAAAAGTATGCTTTTAAAATAAATACCTTAGATAAGATAATTTCATCAGTTTTCTAATATTAGTGAAATAATACTTGAGTCTGTAGAAAATCCAGCAAATGACATTTTTAATAAGCATCTACTGAAAGAAAAAATATAGTATAGCAAACATTTTTCCCGTGAATTCTTGAAAAACAAATCATTCATCCACTGATTCTACTTAGAAACATTACTAATATCATTCCAATGACAAATGAAGGAAGAGAAAAAAATATTTCATGATCTCAAGTAAATATTTCTGTGAATGGGGAGAAACAAAAAGAATAAAAGAAAGGAAAAAAAAAAGAAATATCTAATATATTTTAGAAATTTATTTCAAGAAATATGTTCGAGAAATGCTAGAAATAATGTCTTTCGCTAATTAAATGAAACGATTTCCTCGAACAATTTTAGATCGACAACAGGGCCTTCTTGAGAAATGTATTTTCAAATAAAAAAATATTTCAGACTTATATATTAATTTCCTTCATCTCTAGTTTCTAATGTTACTGATCAAATACTGAAATCAGTAAAAATCTATTAAGCGAATCTTTTCATTTAGCTTTTAATAACAAAAATTTCAGACCCATCATCTTCCAGGAACAAATCATTTGGTCCAGTTACTGTTTGCAGCAACTTCACTGTTAACGCTTCAATCGCGAGTATAGTATAGGACAAAAGGGCTCTAAAGTAAAAAATTCTGCGAATGGGAGTTTTAGAAAATATAAGTAAAAAAGAGTAAAATAAAGAAGGGCAAATATAGAGTAAAAGTTAGACACTTAATTACTAATATTGTTAAACAAAATTGTCCGTTGGTTGGACGTTAATGTAGTTTAACAAGAAGGATAATAAAAATGACTCTTTATTCCACGAATATTGCATAAAACAAAATGTAGCACAGACAACAAACCTAATCGGCACTTTTATAAATTAACAACACACGCAGATAACAGATCACTAATAAATATCAGTAACAGCTTTTTCAGTAGCGCTGAATGTCTACCAGCTTTGGATGCAACAAAGCTCCAAAGACTATAGATTCTTCGTTTGAGTAGCTCTCTTTTATACCTTTTCCGACAGGATTTGACGTCACACAGAAAGCTCTAGAAGGTTCTCCAAATTTCCGTTTCCAGTAGAGATAGGACCATAACTCTTAAATTTTCTATAAGCTCCATTTTGTCGCCAAAATGAACGCCAAGTTTGTTGCGAAAATCGGGATCAATGGCTTGGCTTCCAGTAAAACCTCTGTAAAACTCTCTGTTTTGTCATAATATTAACATGCCAGGCAGACAACTTTATAGCTTGTTAACAATATTTTCTTAAATGCTTGTGTACCTTAAAACTGAAGATGAATGATTTTTACAGTTGATTGCTTGACTTCGAAAAACTAGAAGAGGCTTATTATTCCACCTTTTTGCCTTGTTAATCTTTCCCTAGGCTTTCGGACAAGATTACTACCTTTAAGGTATAAAAAACTTAGGGTGAGTTGGGGTAGTGCTTTGATGCAGTTCTTAAATTTTGATGATTGGAATGGCTCAAGATGTTCATATCCCCTGATATATATGTCACTGTAACCTGATATATATGCACACGGTAACTTTTCTGGCTATGTTAAGTCAAAAGTTAATTTACAAATGAATCAAACCGCTAATCTTCTAGTCGAAGTAAATTTTACTCTAAGTACCTGTTGTGGGATTTCTTTCACTAATGACGTTTTCCTGCCAGGGAATCTACTACAAAGGTAGGGAAAAACATTTATTTTTATGAACTATATTAAGTTTTGAGGTTTTTTAGCGTTGATTTTGCGTGACCACTTCTTTTAAGTAGAAAAGTCTCTTGGGCAGATTGATACAGTTGACTCCAGAACACATTGATACGCATCTTTAGTGTGTGTCAGTGCTCCTTAACAGCAACTACTTTGCAAAATCGTCTTCAGAAATGGAAAAAAAAACGTGCAATTGAACTCTCTAAGAGAAACAATTAAGCATTTGTTTAAACTATGAAAACAGTTTGAATTTTTTTGCAAAAATGAAAAGAATTGCTGTAAATTAAGAGAGAGTTTAAAATATTTTTTAACGAATTTATTAAAATTGGAGAGAAAAAGTGTACGGAAATTTATATAATATGATCGAAAAGATAACTTTTTGTATTTTTAGATGGTGTGAAAATTATTTTTGAGCTAATTTTTTTCGTAAGTCATCAAGGAAGAACTCCTTAAGGAATTTCCTTAATTTTAAATTCGTTAAAAAAAAAAACGGCTTCAAGGTACACATTATTCTTTCCCTCCAAAGTATATTTACACACACAGACAAACATTGTCCCGTATTATTTGTAGAGATAAATTATTTTCTGGGGCATTATTGCTGCAGTTTTCCAGTCTCATCAAAAATGTTGAAATTTTATTAAAAACAATGTTGGTTTCTTTGTTAAACTTTTAAAACTTCATTTGGAATATGAAGTTAATTGATAAAACAAATTTCATTTTGATCCCAGACCTATTAACCATCATTATTTTCGATATTTCCATGTGTATCAATGTATGGGGCAGATTGATGCAAATCGAGTTTTAGGAAAAAAAATGTAATAAATATTTTATTATTTCATTTATGACCAAAACTCGGCTGAAATCCTATATTAGATTAACAAATACATAAATAAAGTGTTCTAATTATTTCAGCTGATAAAATAATTTTTTAGATTTCCAAAAAAAAAAAAAGTGTATCAATGTACCCGTGTTCCCCCTTAACAAAAAAACAAAATAAAAATAAATTCTGACTGTGTGTGGAATGCTATCTCATATGTTGCTCTCCAATTTTATCACAGTTATAATTAGCAAAATATAACAAAGATATTAACTATAAATTAATTAGTCAAAAATTAATTAAAAACTCTTAGTATTATATAGAATGACGCATATGCAGCTTTTTCTAATATAATACAGAAACAAATAATAGAAATATAAATTAAAAGGTAAAAAGTATAAATAAGAAACAGGAGATTTAAGCAGAAAAACGATAAAAATACACCCTTTTGCGTGCTCAACGCAACAGCATCAAGTGACAACAAAAGCGATGAACAAAAAATACAACAATTAATATTTAGAACACATAAAATAGAATTAGAATTCTCTAATTTCATAGTTGAGCTGTAAAAGTTGTCTCATATTTCTATGAGTAGGGAATGCGTTTCGGGTTACTTAATGCCACTAATACTATCCTCCTTACTTTTAGTTAAAAAAATGAACATTTATTACAGAGAGTGAATTTTAATGTAAAGGAAATCATGAAATTCGATATTTTACTGACTTACATGCACTCTTTCGAAAAACTTCATAAGACTTCTCTGGTATCTTGCTTTCCACACATTCGAAGGTTAACTTGTGTTTAAACCTGATCTTGGCCTGAAACAAAAATCTCAAAAGATATGCTCAAAAACTTTAAAAAGAAGAAAGGAAGTATTAGCAAAACACCGAAGAGTCGTGAATTCTTCATGGAATTTTAAATGTACAATTTAAGTTATTAAA
>BGPR01027241.1:0-10589 GCA_013235015.1 Araneus ventricosus
TTTGAAATGGAGATAATTAAATGTCCAGCCAAACATACCAGCTCCTCTGCGTGCTCTTGAAAATTATCAATGTGTGGATTCATAGATGTGTATCCGCTTTTGTTGACGGGTGTGCTATGGTGATGTCAGAATTGTTTGATGTGACGGCGAAATTTGAGATAACCCTAGTTAGTCATACATGGCATCTGTTAGAAGTGTTAAAAAGGCAATGTTGGTGTGTCATATTTAAATCATGTGGCTCACTTTTTTATGCTTCAGCGTTTACTAACTTGAAGCAGTTGCCCTCAGCAGCTTATGCCTTGTGTGACCTCTGGACCTGCAAAAACAAGACAGGTCGACCTGGCAATTTACAAGTGAACCTGGCGCTAGAAAAAAAAATGAAACGGCTCAAATAATATAGGGATTATGGTTTTGGTTTCATTATATGAAATCAAAGACACACAAGAACAATAATCCTGTCGAAGTCGGTGGACTATCGTCGAGGTGTTAAAAATCATCATCATCCAGGGCCGAATTATTAAATAGGCAAAGTAGACAACTGCCTATAGGCCCCACAACTTTTTGGGACTTTAAGGGTTCATTTTTCAGGGCTTACGTTTGATTTACAAGACCGATATTCTTAAATATATTCAGATTAAGTATTGCTTAAATTTCTGAACATTGTTCTTCGAATTTGTTTCGTGTTTCGAAATTTGCTTACAGATCAATGTGGTCCATTTTTTTCACAGTTTGCTCGCCAATTCAGAAGTCAAAATTTCTGGAAATATTTGTATTAGAATATTAAGATTCTGCTAAAAATGTCGTTTAATTGTTAAATTTTTGTTTACAATTACTTTCAAATTTAAATTTTTTCAAATACGATTTTTTTTTTTTTTTTGATGAAACCAACTCTTTTCATAGTGATCCGCAATTTAAATATTTCGTTTTTTCAGTTTATCATAATATGTGCTACTTAGAAACCTGCATGTGTAGAGATTAAATTAAAATCAATAAAAATTATCTGGTTTTGGAAATTGGGGAGGGTAAATGGGGCCCCGAAACTAACACTGCCTAAGGGCCCCCACAGGGCTTAATCCGGCCCTGCCAGCATCCATGTGGTATGATTTTACTGCATGATAAAAAATACATTTAGCATCTATTTGATACTTCCGGCAAAATTAATTCGCGAGGAAGCATCTTAAAAGCGCTGAACGCTCGCTTTAGAGGGTAAACAACCACACGCAAAATTTTTTTTCTCTTTATTTTAGTGTATTTTTTGAAATGGAATCATGAGAAACAGAATCTTGATTTTAAATTCATTGATTTTAGTGTATTTGTTTAAATGGAATCATGAGAAACAGAATCTTAATTTTAAATTCATTGATCCCCCAAATAAAACTGTTATAATTAAACCCAGGCATCAATGGAATTTCAAGGACACTTTCTAGTTTCTAGTAAGTCAACATTTCTCGCAATTCTTTTGTACATTTGAGTTTTCAACGTAACTGACAGTATCTATAGACGACAGCAGCACCTGGCACCCACCTGTAAGGACTGCTTGCTGCGTAACCAATGGATATAACGTCCAAGGCCAGGACAAGGAGGACCAGGGAAATAGGACCTGGCCCAAAGCATACCATCCACTCAACAAATCGACCACCACAAAGATAAACAATCGAGTCCGGTAGGAAACATTGGAATGAAGGAAGTAGAACGCCTCTAAAGAGTTGGTGTCCACTTCCTAATGAATGACATCCTGTCAATAATCACATCCATTAAAATCACTGAATACTTTTCTATTCAAGCGACAAAGAATGTGGCGGCCCCCCTGAGGAGACCCTGGACGGAAATAGGTATTCACCCTTCAAAACGTGTTCACCATACAATACCCTGTCCATCCATCTTCGGCCATAAAACCACCTCCTGAAGGCCATTTCCACCACCACATGACACTTCAAAGGAAGAGCTTCTCCTGTTGCCCGGGGTGCGTTATCTTCCCCCATCCCCTCAGACCTTTTTGCTCAGACGATGCATTAGTAGAACTCGTAAAAACTCGGGCCCCGAAGGATGTGGGAGAGAAATCAGATAATCGATGGCAGATTATTGCTAAACCTCATTTTGGTAATGAACTCTGTGTTGTTCTACTCCACCCCTCTTAATCTGCCCCGATTGGATAGCTGTGCGTAAATGCAGTTTACGATTTGTGTGTGCCTCTGGCTATTTTATTCGGATTTCCCCTCACATTTTTCCACTATCCAGTGAGAGAAAGGGAAAATTTTCTGTCCACATGTATTAAGTCAAGTCCAGTTATAACTCAAGAGAAATATGCTACTCATTACAATACTTCTTAGAAACTAATTAAAAATCACAAATTTATACTGGAATCTCTAAAAAGTTAGAGATGCCGATAAAAAATAAATGAATTTTTCTTTTAAACCAGCGGGAGTGGTCTCCCCTAAACTTTCTCGTACACTCATTTCTCAAAAACTCTCGTATAGCGTATCAGTTCCCCGCACCCTCCCTCGGATAAAAATTTCGAATCTAGAATCGAAATTTTTCGAATTCGAAAAATTGCGAATTTTGTCCATCTAGCTATTCAAGTTTTTGAGTTATAGTGTTCGCATGACCGCGGACAGACAGACAGGCAGACTTCCCGTAGACGGGATTTCGTCCAAAATCTGATAGAAACCTACAAATTATGTGCAATTATCACATAACAAATTTCATCCCCGTAGCTCTAATAGTTTCCGAGTTATCGTGTTCACAGACAGACAGACATAATTCCAAAATTGTGTTTTTCGGACTCAGGGAGGTCTAAACCGTGGAGATTCGTCAAAATCTCGAGTTCGAATTTTTTGACGATTATAATAATTTCTCTTTGTATACTCCGTATACGAGAAAGTAAAAATGGCTCTCTAGCACTTAAGAAACAATGTACCGTAACAGTTGCAATCGTCCGTGCTTCACTTAGCTTTTGCTCCCTTATATATTATATAACAGGGTTATAACCCTTTGTTATATTATATAACAGGGGTGAGGAAACTTTTTGCACTGAAAGACCTCGTTAAATTTTGGCAGTTGGGCAAAAGGCCGCACGAGCAGAATCATAAAGGTTATTGTTTTGTAACTGTTATTATATTACAGACATGTATATTATTTGCAGTTATATACCTAATTTTAGGGAGGGGGTAAATTATCATAATTTTTCCCCTCTTGGTTTTAATGGTTAGTGTTTCGAAATTTCAATTGTTTCCCAAAGTGGGTGAAAATAACATTTGGAATGAAATTTTCGTATTCTCTGATTATCATTCCTGCAAAATATAAATGTTGAAGCTTTTTTTGCCACTTGCTTCGTTTTTAAACATGTATTGACTTATCGCTTCAAAGTTTTAACTAATGGCATATTTCTTTAAAATTATTTAACAAACGACATTTTTTTCTGTTTTAACATTTAACCAATGGCTTTTATTTTCTTTTTTTCTCTCATTCCCTACGACTTGATTAATGCAGTGCATCTTGCCTTTTACTTATGATACAATTATTTCGTTGTTAGCCATATTTCATTTTTTTCCATGATTTTTTAAAAAACTTTTTAGGCTTTTAACTGCAGATTTATTATCGCCCAGTGCTTGGCGCCGCATAGTCATACCACCTGCCTTCTGCAACATTAAACTACAGCCAACTTTCCCTTTAGGAGATGCCCCCCGCAAACTGAAAATCACTGCTTTAAAGATATTGTTGAAACAAATACCCCACCAAGAAATAAGTCATGCTAATTTAGAAGTTTAACTCATTCTTCAAAAGTTGAAGTCAATATGACGGGAGTAGGGGGAAGTTCTGAAGTATGGAATAAGATTATAAAGTTAGGAACACTTCCAAAATACTATTAAAAATATATCTCCAAAATTCGAAAGAGTTGGATGAATCCTGGTAATAAACTGATTATCCCTCATTTCGATTTCCATTTCACACCGATGTTCTAATCAACAAAATGGTTATCATTTTTATTATTATTGTTGCCATCAAGGAATGAAGTTATTTCAGATTTCTAAAATCCTTCTTTCTTGTTTTCAAATTTAACGTAGATAACTTGTGAATGAGGAGCAAAACATAAGCTGAAATCTTTTAGGCATTTGGGAATCATGTTCCAAAAATGTGACTAGGAACTTTCCGAATATTTAGTTCTACTAGAGAAAGACTCTGAAAATAGAAGGAAGATAATATTATGATTATTTTATTCCCTACTTTACCTCCAAGATGCGAAGATGAATGGTTTTTTAATCCGCCCTTTCCTCGGATCAGAGAGAGTTTAAAATATATTTCGTACGAAATCATTAAATTAAAACCGTTTACACAAAAATAAAATAAAATTATTCGAAAGCTAAACTAGTAATGTCTTTCAAAGCGTGTCATCTAATTTTTCATTCGCTAAAAAACAATTTTTTGGTCGCTAGAAACTTTTGAATTGCATGCCTTTTCAATCAGTGTAGTATTTCTCCTCTGGTCCAACCACCAAAGTTCATACACGTGACAGAAACATACATTTCCTACCTATTTTTACAGGAAATGCTTTCTTAAGTTCTTTGGAGATAATGATATACTTAATCATTCAGGGACACGAGTCACGTGAGTTAGAAGTCATTAGTCCATTAAATCCACTTATGTAGCATGTTGGAACTAGTGATAAAAATTCATCAAACACTTGTTCACAATAATGACACCATTTTCCTCGCGATTTCGTACATTTTGTTCCAATTTATACTTTCTGCGAACTAATTACTGCATCACCATTCAGCAAGACGATAAGCTGCACCCTCGATGGGGTGGTCCATTAAATTCCCTTACAGCCCTCCACCCCCTACCACCGGTCGTTTTAGGGCATTTCACCCCGAAACAATAAAAAAGACACCCTTTTGTGATACATGCCATTATCGTCTGTTATCTTTCAGAGGGGTTGCCATGTGGTCTTCATTAGTAACACATAAAGGAGATACTTCGCACTTGGGGTGGTAGAGCCATTATAATAAAGTCTTCATTGTTGTCTTCATTACTTTTGGGGAGTTAAGAAAGAGCTTAACTTTTATCTTCGTTTCTCTGCTTTGGAATAATTCAATTTTTTCCTCTAAACACATCACCCAATTTAATTTGATTACGTTTTAACATTCATCATATGTATATTAACGCAGTATAACGTGTAATTCAAACCTATATATACCATGCGAATAACTATAATTATACAAATACTTTCAAGTTTAATTTTAATATAGATTTATTCGTATAATTCAGATTTTCTTAACTATGGGTTGCGACCTCATATGGGACAGCGTAACATAATTTTGGGATTCGCAAAATTCTTAGTAGCGAGTGATTTGGAGAAATCCTTCAATATTTGTAAACAAAAATATGCAAGGAAAGAATTTAAATTAAAAGTATTTCAGTTAAACTTACCAATGCGAAAGAAATCAATTTTTACGTTTTAATTTTTTTAAATTTTTATTATGAATTTTAAATTAATTTATATTAATCTTTAATTTTCCATTCGCGCACTTTATTCTCCTAAATGTGTGCATTTTAAGGTTCGTAAAAATAGGTGGTAAAAATTTCTTTTGACAGAAAAGGGACCACGAATCGATTATGTTTAGGGAGCTCTCGTGTAATTCAATTGTAATTAATACTTTCAAATTGTCTGAGTGAATCTGAGTAAAAGATTTACAATAGTCGTCGCTTGTAGTGATTACGGATGTAACGATCAATCGGTTGTACTGATCAAAATAGCATGGAATGGATCTTCTGTATCTAAACACACAGAAAATCCGCCAGTTCTGGTGATTAACAATTCGTTTGTAGTGATCAGTTTTAATGAGATGACACCACAGAACATGAGGATAATGATGATGGGACCAAACCAGCATCAGTCCAAGAAACTTTGCCAGCCCTTCGTACTTTAATATGTAGAGGGACGAGACTCATGTTTATATGGAATGCCGCTGTTGAAGAATTAATTCAATTTCAGGAACCATTTTTATTAGATGGCTAAGTTCCACGACACAGTACCTTAAAAGGTACACGACGCAAGACAGAGAACAACAACACAAGTACACAGAAGAAGAGGAGAGAGAGGCATCATGGGAAAAACCGGATGGCTCTAGTAGCGCCACCTACCATAAAAAGGAGAAGGCAATGAATTGTAACCGCTACAAATATCAGTTCAATACTGCGCTGAGTCTTTTGATTAAACATTCATATGAGCGGTTTGCCCACCGAATGCTTCAAAACTAGAACTGGTTACTTTCGGTAACATAAGTAACCTGTGCTTCGTTCTTAAATGTGTATGACACTTTTTTTAAAAATTTTGTTCATGGTATCGATTTTCTTTTTCTAATTAAAACGAATGAGCACATACTAACAATGTTGTGCGGTCTGTTTTTTTCTGCTATCCTAGTCAGTGGCGTAGCTAGGATAAATGGCGCCCGAGGCAAAATATGGCTTTCTTCGCTCCCCAATTGTCATCAGTCGCTTAGTAAGGGTAAATGGCACCCCTTCATCATATTTCACTTTAAAAAGTGGCATGAAAGCACTAATGTTTTGCTCCCATAGCGCCCCTCAGGGTGGTTCCCCGGTCGCTACGTGTCTGTGCCTTGCATGCCTATAGACTTGTATTATTTTAAGGCATTTTGGGTGTTCTGATCATGTAGTGATCTATTTGGCTCTGACACAAAGTGATCGCTACAAGCGACTTCTACTGTATTTAGAATATTCGTTCACTCGGATCTAGATCAGTTGGAGTGAACAAATGTTTTTAAAAGCATTGCTAATAATTGACAACAAGATAAAAACATCAAAAGCATATTTTGTAACCAATTTTACTCTGAGGTGAGCATATTCCTTAGAAGTATGCAATGAAGAAGAGAACAATACAACGAAGAAGAATTAAGAAGTATGCTTAATATCTCTGCAGCAAAGAGAATCGGCACTTTCGTGTTAATATTTCTAGAAACTTCCACTTCTTGCAGGTTTGTAGAGTGAACATATCTTTTTAAAAACACTGCTACTAATTGACAACAAAATAAAAACATCAAAAGCATATTTTGTAACCAATTTTACTCTGAGGTGAGCATATTCGTTAGAAGTATGCAATGAAGAAGAGAACAATACAATGAAGAAGAATTAAGAAGTATGCTTAATATCTCTGCAGCAAAGAGAGTCGGCACTTTTGTGTTAATATTTCTAGAAACTTCCATTTCTTGTAGGTTTGTATGATTGATAAATACAAAAGTTGATGTAGATGTACATTTTTTTAAAATTCCTGTTGTGATATCTAAAACATAAACTATAGTGAGATGGTAGGACGATTGCGGAAATAGACGATGGACCATTTGGATAGGTTCGTGCTTTTCTGAACATGTTGTCATTGTACAAGGAAATAACGCTTCCATTGAAGATCAGCTTAAGAAAAGCTGATTAACTATAACAATATGATGGTAAATTTTTTAATTAATTAAGCATTTTTAAAGCATCTTAGAAAAAAATCCATATTCGTTACAATAATATTTTTTAAAACTTTATTTAATATTTTTTTCGTTCATTTTACTTTATTTATTAAAAAAATAGATAAATTAGACCGAAAAGAAAATAATTTTCCTTAGTTAAGATAATCGTTTCCAAGAACAATTGTTCTGTCTCGGCGCTCATTAGTTAAAGAGACCATAGAAGTTAAAAGTGAGTCGAAAGTCATTGGGAGTATTTTTACATCCAGTTGAATAGTTCTGAATACGATCTTAATTTATTTAAAAGTAATTCATTTATTTGATTGGAATTTGGGTTTCAGCACCAATTATCTATTTTCTCTGTAAAGAACCTATATTTCAAATAAAACGTTTTTAATTCTATTGGAATCTTTCTACAGCCCTGAAACACGCAGAAATGCATAATTTTTCGATGATTCGGTTTGTTTTATGGCCTTCTTCATACTCTCAACTTCAGAAAACGCTTTTTCAAACAACTTTTAAAAAGTAGAAAGTCCCTTCTGCAACCACTATCATGGGTTCGTATTAGATCTTAACAAACCTTAATTGAATGATTCTTAGATCAGCTATTTTGTACAGACATAAGAATAATCAAGAAAAATGGCTTTTATTGGTTTTTGAACTATATGATTTGTTACACAGAAAATAATTTTAAAAAATCTGTTTTATCTGCTATTATCTTTTTCTTGTTCATTAGAAAAGGAGTTCAATTTGAATGGTTGCAAATCTTAGAGCCCCCAAAAATAAAAGAAAAATCAACCCCCTTGCATTGTTTTGCTTGAAATAATAATAATAATCACTACTAAGGAGCATTCACTGCATTAGAAATTAGCTAACAACCAAACTGCATCGTCTTTTAAGATCAGTAATAACCTATGTTTCAAAACCGGATTTCCTTCATCCACTAGTCAAGTCCAGTCTCGAGGTGAAATTGTCTAATAACTGTGAAACAAATCTATAAAATCAGACTTAGGCAGGCAAACCGCGATTACAATATGCGACCTCTTGTTCCTCGATGAACAAAAATCCGTAGTTCATCGCTGGCGTAGCTCCACAAAGCGAGGAACAAGACGCGGAACTGTACCTCGAAAACAATGCGAAACAAAAGGCGTCTTTCCGAAACGGAGAAACATGAAAAATGTACCTGCCACGAGCCTTTCCAGTTCGAGATAAAAGAGCCAACTGACCATCTCGGAGCAAAAAACGCATTTCTCAGAAACAAGGGATGTGTGTATCGCACGTCGCATCGTTCTTGTGTGTCAAACCGGCGTCTTTCAGACTAAATGTTTCAAACTTATCTTTTGTATCATCGGAAAGGGCAATAAAACCAAGCAAATTTGATAAATGGAGCGAGATATGCATTTGTCATGGCGCGATTTGTTTTCCAATGGAAACATTTCGTAGGTCTTTGATGTCCAGGCAGTTTGATAAAAGGGTTTTCAGACCGTCGACGTCCCGTCTTCCATCTCGCTCTGTGAAATGGACAGCAGTTAAAGAAACACCGACTTCGATGTATACCATGCAATTGATTTGATTCTTGTCTACGTTGTTTGTATAGAGCAGATACACATTGCAGGAATGCGGAAGCGACGTATACCAGTTAAATGACCTTTGATTTTTGAATAGCTTTTTTCAGAAAATCTGACAGTGACATATTTTTTTGTGCATGCCATAGTTCTAGATGACATGGTATGTTTTTATTTTCAAATGTCTTATTTACCAGACTGAAGAATATGCCCCGTGTCATTTCTGTCATGGTAAATTCAATCCTGTTTCCCTATCGCAAAAAGACAAGTAGCGTCAACCAGTGAATTTTAATTGCATAGTGCCAAAAGTGTATTTGCTGACTGTAAGATCTTATATTGAATCCTTCAGTTATTTCTGATTATTTGTTTCTCTTTCTTGAATTTAAAGGAACAAAACAGAAACTACTAAGTTTCTAATAAATGCTGATTATTTGATTACGATATTTTTTAAGAAAGAATGATAAACTTAATTTAAACAAAAGTTGATGAAATAATTTACGTCAAGCAATGCATTAACTCATGATATCACCAAGTTATGAAGAAAAATCTTCCGCGTCAAAAAATAACACAGCAGAATTTGGCAACTTCGAAGATGGCGAGACGACCTAAAAATCTATTTATCCGAAAATTCGAATTAAGAGAAACTGTTCTAAAATGAGTACAGCGACAGAAAACGACAATTTTTAAAACTAAAAATGGCAGTAAAGATTTATTTTTAATATTGAACAATTTTCATAAATAATGTATAATTAATAAACAAATAGTAAGTAATTTTAATAATAATAATTTCATTAAATAGGTAAGTAACTTTAATAAAGTAACAGTATACACCGCTTTGAGCAAAAGAAGCAATTTATATCTAACGTGTTCAAAGCTTTTTGTTGTTTTTATAGAGAATACATTGAACAGCAGTAAAATCCTCCAGTGACTTAAAGACCTTAAAAATGTATTCATTGACGACACTGAGAACACAAGGAACTTCCATATTTCACAAACGAAAACAATTCAGAAACAATAATAATTTCTTTGCTTGCTTGTTTTTAGTTTTGAGTTTAAATTGACTACAATGAATTCGAATTACAGATGATAATTTAAATATTAAAATAAATATAAGGGATCAGAGAAAACATTCCAATTAAAGACGAATCCAAATTAAAATTGTTTGAATTAGCGAAATCTTACTGTATTAAAAACTGTAAATCAATCAACTGTATTACAGTTGTATTCAAATGAATACTTCTAACTCTATACATTAAAGCAAAAACGCAAAGGAAATCGATATAATTGGCATCTCTTTACCGAGTTAACGTTCACACATGACTCAGAAACTAAGCGCGAAAACTGCAGTGGGAATTACTGAGTCACTTTTTAAACACGCAAAGTGATTCACAGTCAAAACCCATCAAAACCTACTATGTAAATGCATATTTCGAAACAAATATCTTTCTTCGTAATTCTGTAGCTCAGATCACTCTGCCTAGCAATGTCAAGAAGAAATACTTTTAAAATACAACTTACTATTGTTATTTATTTTGTTATTTTATCATTTCGATTGCTA
>BGPR01027241.1:10599-20903 GCA_013235015.1 Araneus ventricosus
TATTTCGCCTTTAAAATCCGATCTTAGTTTTCACCATAATTTGAAGGTTAAAGAGCCAGTGGTGAATCCTAGACAAATAGCGGTTGGATATATTGTATTTTCTCCTCCAGTCATTATCAGTGGCTCAGCAAGTGCAAATCGTCGGCGTTCAAGCAAAAGTCACTTAGTCCAGAACTAGAATTTCGAGATATAGTCAATTTAAACTTTTGAGTCATTATGATGAAAAAGTCTTGGTAAAAAGCGGGTATCTCTGTCACTCATCAATGGAAATTCAATGGAGTTGGTGAGTTTTTCCAGGCTGTCGAGCTCGAGCATTAATTGGAAAGGACGCCAATATATAACTGCGCATAAGAAGTTGTGAAGTTAGTGATTTTTGCTTGAACGTGAAGATACAGCTTACAGGGATTTTTTTGTCCCTCCCGTATAATATTTGGCTTTAAAAAGTGGCAACACGTACATAGAAGCTCACTGAAGTTTTGAGGCCATGGTGTCTACTAATACTAGCATTAAGGGCAACTTGACCCCACATTTTTTCGTTAAGCCACTGTAAAGAGTCATATACATTTCTCGATTCGTTGTATTTCACTACTTTAACAAGAGTTTTATCTTCATCGAGTGGAAAAAGTCATCTATAGTAAAATACCATAAGATTTTAGTCTTCTGCTTTTTTAAATTATTGAATTTTTGTTTTGCAAAACTTTTTATAAAATTTTCCCTTGCCCTACTTTTGGCAATGAGTTGCTAACGAATCAACATTTTAAGCCAATAAAAAAAGTTTCCTCTTTTGATTATCATTGTTACACCGAAGCTTTTGTAATCAGAATTCAGGTTTTTCAATTTGTTAATTTCATCTGAATCAAAAACTATTTTTAATTCTTTCAATTTCTGAGAGGGAAAGACATTTCTCTTGAGCTTGCCCACCAAACGTTACTTAGTCTTGACTTGGAAAGCTGATTTTCTTTTTTAAAAAAAAAAAGATTATTCCCAATAGTATTTCTCAAATAAATAAGCTATTTCATCATGGTTTTGCAATCGTAAAAATAAATTAAAAGTCCGATTTCGAGGCATTCCTAGAAAATTTGAACCAAAAGAAGGGGGAGTGAAGGATCCGATACTCATTTGAATCTAAATTTAACATAACGCAGGATTTTAAAATCTTTCACATTTTTAATTCGGTGGTTTATTATTATTTTTTTAAAATTCTTCTTCTTCTTATTTATTTATTTATTTATTTTTTATGTGACAAAATAGTCACTCTGCTTCTATCGAAAAATGGCACTCGGTTTTTTTAATTATTATTATTACTACCTCTGTTCAACTTTAGCTGTATGATTTGCTTTTTCTTCGAAATCAAGAAAAGGACACAGTCAAATTTCCGAAAACACGGTTTAGATAGTTCTCCATACATCTTTAACGTATGCATGCGTAAAAACGTGTGAATTCAAAAGAAAATTCCGAGTGTCCGTATGTTTTCTGATTGAAAATGGCAAATTAGGTCTTCATATTCAATTTTTGTTTCCTCACTTCTTGACCAAGTTTATTTGAGGGTGCGAACAGCTTTTTTAATGTTATTTGTGTAAACAATGAAAAATGTAGGAATAAATGGAGTAATAAAAAATGATGGAAGTAATCTTTACCTTCTGCCCAATACAACATAAAACAGTTTGGAACGAAACAGTCAGCTAGCTCCCTTCGGCAATATTTTGTGATTTGAACTCGGTGTCAAAGACACAACGTATCACCGATATATTTAATTATCAGGCTTAATATTCGAGATAAGATCAATAATTTACTTCAATGTGTTTTCATCCATCTATATATGTATACTATAAAACGCTAAGGTATGTGGCAGAAAAGGGGGGGGGGGTAATTTCTCTTTTGTTGATGGCAAAGATCGGTTTGTTTACAAAACAAAACCAGTAGCCTCTGCCATGTTAGGCATAACTTCATAAGAATAGCCTGCTGCTATATTCGTTCTGGTGTAAAAGAACTTTTTCTCGCAAAAATGGAGTTTAAGACGTAGAGTTCACAATATTTCTTGCAATATAATGAAACTTTAGATGAAATGATTCAAAAGAGGTCAGTTAGAAATGAAGCAGGCTCCAGAGAACGTTCAGGTCAACGTCAAAATAGTTTAAGTCAGCAACTTGGGCTTTCCAATAAAAAAAGCTCCTTCAAAAACTTGCAAATAAATTTTATCAAACCCTACCCTTCATCTAAAATTCAGCAGTCTCTAAAATCTCAAACTACGATATAAATGACATCCGAAATCATGAAAACCCCTGTTTCATCATCATCGCTGCGTTCCGACAGCAGAGTCGTCAAGACGTCGCCCTCCTATCCCAACGCTGCAGGTTCGATCCTTGAGTATTGAAATCTTTTCACTCACTTTCATTATCTCCTCTGCCTACCAAAATTATCTCATCCATTTAGTAAATGATGAATCGATTTATCTTTGAAAATTAGAAAAATCTTCACACATTTTTCTTTCTAATATTATTCATTAATAAAATATTTTCATTTGGTGCATGCATTAACTACCAGGTATATTTTCTATTTCCATCAAGCCATATCTGTCAGATTTACGGCGTCCGCGATCCCACTGAATCGTAACCCCTCTCATAAACTACGGAGACAGAACGGGCCATTTTGCCCGAAAATGTATAGTATATGGTGATATGCGCGGATAACGATGCGCAGATGTTCTGCACGGGATCAGCTACTTTTAGAAATAAATAACTAATGGATTCCTTTATTATTTATTTATTTTGAAAATCGGACTTCTTATTTTCGTAAAGAAGAAATGGAAAATAGGACAACTAAAGATGAACAAAAATGATGTAGTCAATGTACTAAAAATGATGTAGTCAATGTACTAAAAATTATGTAGTCAATTCACTTTCTCGCAGTCTCATGACAAACATAAAAGATAAATCAATCAATTTAATAAATCAAATCATGTCAATTAACATCCAAATGCATGTTGTCCTACGCGTTTGTCTGGCAAATTGCGCGATTAATTTCATAATGAAATTGACACTGCGTATTTGACATGCATCACGTGTGTATGAATTAGTTCTATTAAATATGTTTATGATGCATCTATAATTTAAATTAGTATTATCTTTAATAATGCAAAGCTAATTTTAAACATTCAGCATTTAAATAAATAAATTTTTTATATCTTCATTTTAGTATTCAGAACAGATTTATACCATTTGTATCTCCCAGGGAAATAGAATAGAAGAGAGAGATTTGCTTTTAATATTAAAATACTTCAGCCGATTAATACTTACTGAAAAAATTTAGTATAGAAATTGAATTTGCTAAAATATATTTAAAGCCTTTTATTGCTTTTTAATGACCAATTCTAAAATTCACAAGCTATTATTTGTGCATATAATTATTTTATCACATTAAAAATAAGTGAAATTATATTATTAATGCATCCAGTTATACATAGTGTACTATAACATTACGGTAATGGAATTCTCCGATTTTATTAGCTTTATAGATGGCTCTGATATCATTAAAATGCCAAATGGGTATGCTTTGACTCAACTGTAATGAAAAAAAATCGGTTTTGCTTCATATTTACTATAGTTGATTGATGTCATTTGAATAGATTAATATCTTTTTTTCTTTGAAGTACTTTTAATAATTAATATTGCAGGTCCATCGGAAAGTGGTGAACTGTTTCTGTACCGCATTTAATACGACTAATTTGAGAGACGAACTGGTAATAATATGTAAGAAAAATAATTTATTCCAGTAAATTGATAATAATTTGAACGCTTGTATTCTTTATTTTCAATTACTGTGCTGTCACGGACATCAAAAACATGAAATCAATTTATCAATGCTTAGATTAAATTACGGCATTAAATTGGCTGCTAACTAAAAATTTATTTTGAAACCAATTACATTTAAGTAATATATTGAAATGAATCATTAAAATATTCAGCTCAATTCAAAAAGATCATGTGAAGGTTGTATACCGTCTTACCGCCACGAGAAAAACCCTAGACACTAGACATCCTGATGGCGGTCGTTATGGAAACGGGATATTCCACTGCATTTTGGGGGTGAAGGAAAGGACTTCATTTCGTTTGGCGCATATAGGACCGGCGGAAGTCTTATTTCGCTTTGTACTTCGGTCGAAAGCGAATTCTCGCCTAACGAAGAGCGCCAAGTTCGCCAAATGTTGCAGTTGATTTTATACCCGTTTCTCTAATTTCTTCGATTCGTCTACGTGAGGCAACCCTGTTCAGAGTTTCTGTACTTCTCTGTGTTTTCTCGGTAGGATAGTAGAGTGATCGTTTGTTTTAGTTCCACACTAAGTCTCTCTAGCAGAAGTTGGACTCAAAAGTGAAAGTCCTTAAATTTGAGTCTGGATTCCATCGAAGATGTGCCGCGTTTGAGACGCTTTGAAAATTGTAATTGATTTACTGTCTATAGTTTGACAAATCATTCTTTCATAACCTACCAAAAGCATTAAAACAGAATGTTAGTTGGAGAAAATGAACTTTCTTTTCCGTGGCATAACTTAACATGAAAGTAAAAAAAAAAAACCTCAACTAAAATTTGTACTGAAAAAAAAATCATCCTATTATTAGCATTTTAATTTATTCATTTGCATCCGTATGAGACCAAAACTTTTCGTTTTTTCAGGCCAGATCTTATTATTATTTTTTTTCATCATTTTGAACATATTTTTTAATTACAATTTCTAACTCATCCCTATTGGAGTAGCTGAAAAATTTCGAAAACACTGAGGTCAGTAGTGTAACTAAATAGTACGGGGCTCCCTGCACATGTTTAGGCCGTGCCTATCTGTCAGTTTTGGAGGGTTATCTATGTACTATGTAATGGTAACAACTCGAGTCGAGACCCCCTAAGACCGTGGGCCTTGGCACCTTGCTAGTCCCGTCTCTCTCTAGTTACGCCACTGATTGAGGGGTCTCAGCAGAAAAAGTTTAAGAACCACTGCTTTAAAAGAGCTCTCCAGATCCCGCCTTTTTATTTTGAGACACAAATTTTGAAAGTACTGGAACGATAGTGCAAGAAAAAACGTGAATGAATGATGGAGAATGCGAAACAGGAATGTTCAAAAAAGAATGTTTCCAGGCAGAACGATAACCTTAGCCATCAACTGAAGCAGCCATTTTGATCCTGACATAGCGGGTGCCAGTCGGCTAATGTTTGCTGTATGTCAACCGACTGGGATAAAAAAGAAGGCAAAAAGCGAAAACAGAAAGGAAGGAAAGGAAGTAAAAGAAGAACAAAACAGATGCTGCAGTCCTTGCGCTGTCTACTGAAGAATTTTGCTGTGGAAAACTAGCGTATCCAATGACTCCAACTTCGTGTCGAACAAGATTTTAATTTGGCTCAAAAACTCCAATGTCATTCGGAGAATTTGAGAAATTGACAAGGATGAACGGCCACAGAGAATCTTCATTCATTTTAGTTAAGTGCTTTTCGAAGGAAGTGCCAAAATCTTTCAGTGTCTTAGCCTGTAAATATTTGCCAATAAGAAAGTGAGATGTGTAAAAGTGTGGGTAAAATGTCTGTAAGGACTAGTAGGTAATATTTTGAAGAGTTGTAAATATGTATGTGATATTTTAATTTTTTAACTTTCTTAAATAATCTTTTCACGACACCTCATTTTAATTACTTCTACTTTCATCGTAATAAGCACACTACAACTTTCTTTTCGAGTCACGAGTCTTTTTCCGGGAAATTTCCTTCTCTGGGTACTTAAACTTCCTACGCATTCCTATCTGTCCTTTTTCACTCCAACATGTAAACGAATAACAACGTCGCGCTGCTTCGCGCGTTACCTTTTTACGTTCTCGTATACGATGTATACAAAGAGAAAGTATTGTAATCGTCAAAAAATTCGAACTCGAGATTTTGACGAATCTCCACGTTTTAGACCTCCCTGAGTCCGAAAAACACAATTCTGGAATTATGTCTGTGTGTTTGTCTGTGAACACGATAACTCAAAAACTATTAGAGTTACGGGGATGAAATTTGGTATGTGGTTTTTAAACATAATTTGTAGGTTTCTATCAAATTTTGGACAAAATCCCTCAACGGAAAGTCTGTCTGTCTGTATGTCCGAAGTCATGTGAACACTATAACTCAAAAACTGGAATAGCTAGATGGATAAAATTTGGTACACAGTTTTATCGTCATGAATGTAGGTCCGTATAAAATTTTGGGCCAAATCCGTCAAAGGGTTGACTGTGTGTCCGGTCTGTATAATTTACCATTGAAACCAATCCACTATCTCCACGCGCAAGCTTACGGAAGCAATCGTCTGTGCTCGCGAAAGGATCGATTACGTCAGTTTGTCCTTGAGATGGCAAGAGTGAAACCTAGCAGTGTGCGATAGATGCGTTTTAATCGGTACGCATCTCTTTGAATTCTTTACCTAGATATTTTTCAATCACTATAATAAAAAACCTTCTGATAGTCATTGGATTCTGGATAACAGTAGGTTCGAATTTTTTTAGCCACGCGGGGGAAGGAGAAACGGCACCTTTTGGGGGAAGTATACGAGAAAGTTTAGGGGAGAACACTCCCGCTGGTTTAAGTCTGGTCATGGATACTCGTATAATACGATTATTTTAACTATTCCAAAGTAACATATTGTCTACAATTGAATAAATGAAGATTTAACAACTGCTGTCTTTTCTTTAACAATATGGATTACTTCACCTTTAAAACTTGATCTTTCATTTATCCTCACAGATGTTTTTTTTTTTTGAAGTAATTTAATTATTTCTTCATTTTATTTGGATCAACAGTACAGCAAATGAATGTTAATAATAAAGACAGATCCTGAGCATTTTCACATCATTCGTCCAACATTTGCCTTATTCTGGAAAAGAACCAATTTCTTTTCCTGTAAAAAATAAATAAATACCTAAAAAATTAAAAGAACAAAATTTAGTACGGTAAAATATCATCGTACTAAATCGTTTAGGAGCCCAGGATAAAGAAAATCAATAAATTGACTGTTCTGAGAGAGAGCATATTATTTGAAATAGTTTGTGAAATCGTTTTGGATAAACTGCAATCTAAATTATATGCTAATGCATTTTATGCTTAGTTACTAACCTTAAGTATAAACAATTTTTGCCACCTTTCATCTATGTTTTTATTTGTAAACCTTATAATTTCAGAAACAAAACCATTCAGATTTTATGATCTCCCTAAACCACGAAAATTCTTCAGGCAATGCATTTCTTTTTGTATTTTAAAAGCACTTACTGCTATATAATCTAACGGCGTTGACCGTGACATCATGAATTTCAACAAATTTTTTTTAAAAAAAAAAAGCCCACTATCTTCAGCTTCAAGTTAAAATTTTGAAGCCACATTATGTAAATAGTTCCTTGAGGTCATATTTCTTTTTTTTTTTTTTCAATTTCAGCGAAAGTACACGCAGGATGAACATGTCTTCTCTAACTAAAGATATCAGCCTTATTACCACTATCAAAAAGTATAAAGACAAACAAATTAAAATCATGATCTGTCGACGCGACGACGGACAGTACGATCGTACTGCAAAATCTCGATGAAAGAGTTTCCGTCGAGTTGTTTACGAAGGTCATGCTAAAAGCAAAGGTATTATGACGTCATGTGGTTTCGACGAAATGAATGCTGGGAATACAACACTTGGACTTGGGGGACTTGGCACCCCCAAATTTTTTTTCTACAATTTTGATCAAACTTATTCAATTTTGTAATAGATAGATGTAAACTGTGCAGAAACTGAAATTTCTAAAATATTTTTCATTTTGAAAAATTACAAATTTAAAAATTTTAAATTTTTTTAAAAAAATTAACCCTTTTTTGAAATGCTTCTTCTCATACAATTTTTAATATTTTTTCTCCAAATTTTTTTTAAAGGAACCTCTCAATGTACTTAACAGAAACAGGGATCGGATTTTTGATATCTACATTAGTTTCAGAGAAAAAAATTTTTGTTCAAAATTTTGTGAAAATTTTTGGAAAATATCAGAATTTTTCACTTTGTACATTTTTAAAAAAATTTCTAATCAAAATTTTTACAAATCCATCCCTAATTCTATTAAGTATGCATTTGTGAGTGAACAGAAAAAATTTCAAGTAATTGGAATAAAAAGAGATCGACTTTTTTCATTTTGTAGCAGACACAATTTTGGAAAAAAGCGAACTGAGAAAAACAGCTTTAAAGTTTTAAAAACAATAAAATTGTAATAAAAACAATTTAGATCAAGCTAGTTTTTTTTCAGAGCAATAACCTGACATTTGCGAGTCCTAAGTTATCAATTTTATTAATATTTATTATTACTATAATTATTAATTAGTATCTTCATTTATAGGGACAATTAGAAAAAAAAATTTAAAAATGCGAAAAATTTGACTTTTTTCAAACTTTTTAGTCAAAATTTTTAATAAATGATCTGCAGTACTATTTATCAAATATCCATTATAACAGAGAAAAAATTTGAAACCATTTTATTGAAATTTTATTGACAGTGAGAAATTCAAACAAAATGAGAAGCGAAAGCAGTGATGATGATGATGATGACGATAAGCTTCATAAATAATAAAGAAGCGAAAGCAGTAAAACCGTAAACAAACAAAGATTAAACTGCTACTGTTTGAAACAACTAACTTGCTTTGCTTTTATGGAAAAAATTAAGTGGCTTTGCAACTTACACATGAAATATGCATGATTTAAACATTTGAAGTGGGCGTGGCACGTGATGAAATGTTAGACAAAATAACTTCATATCTCACAAAATATTTGTCTGATTGCTTTGAAACTTTCAGATTATTAAGTCAAAGTTTCAAGGATCATTTTCCACTCAAAATTTGAAAATCGACATTTTCATGGATTTTTCGGAATTCTTAGGGTGCCAAGTCCCCTTAAGTATAAACAATTTTTGCCACCTTTCATCTATGTTTTTAATTGTAAACCTTATAATTTCAGAAACAAAACCATTCAGATTTTATGATCTCCCTAAACCATGAAAATTCTTCAGGCAATGCATTTCTTTTTGTATTTTAAAAGCACTTACTGCTATATAATCTAACGGCGTTGACCGTGACATCATGAATTTCAACAAATTTTTTTTAAAAAAAAAGCCCACTATCTTCAGCTTCAAGTTAAAATTTTGAAGCCACATTATGTAAATAGTTCCTTGAGGTCATATTTCTTTTTTTTTTTTTCAATTTCAGCGAAAGTACACGCAGGATGAACATGTCTTTATCTAACTAAAGATATCAACCTTATTACCACTATCAAAAAAGTATAAAGACAAACAAATTAAAATCAGTCTGTCGCGCGGGATGTCGACGTACGATCGTACTGCAAAATCTCGCTGCAAAAGAGTTTCCGTCAGTTGATACGAAGGTCACGCTAAAAACAAAGGTATTATGAGAGCGTCATGTGGTTTTCGACGAAATAGATGCTGGGTAAACGGTGATCTTATCGGGAATCATGGTGCGAAAATATTTTAACACTTCAGAAAAAAATTATTAAAGATTCGACCATAAAAGATTTTTAACCTTTTCTTGTTTCAATGAGGAGAAATATTCCGTTATTGTACTTAAAAAAAATGAAATGATACCATCATTGAAAGTCGTCACAAGAGAATTAAAATTCAAAATTAAACCCATAATGAACAAACAGGTGATGACTAAAATTTCTCAAAATTCTGTAACATGCGTTAGAATTCGAAGACAAACTTCATTAGTAGGAATTCTTTTTTATATCCGATGGTTCAGTGATTGTTTCAACGATCATTGAAAAAATCTACTACACCGTAAACCTTCCAAAAATGGCCCAAAACAGACACAAAACATAAAAAAAAATTTCTAGATTTAATTTTAAAATTCGGGGTTCTAGTTGCATTGAGTCACCATTGCGATGCACTGTGCCTGCAATTTTGTAGGCTGTAAATGAGCATGAGTTCGTCTGACATCCCGGGCACAGCCACAAATGTCCTTTTTATAAGTATGAATGCTTGCTAAAGAGAAAATATTAAACATGGGAGATAAAGCAGCTTTTTACTATGATAAAGAATAACATTCAACCATAGAGTTATTACAGAATGTCTTTGAACCAGAAAAAGAACATGTCAAATTATTTTTTAATATGTGTTTTTATTCTAGGTGATTCAATTTTATTTCAATGGTAAATGTTTTTGATGTTAATAAATATACCATAATCATATCTAGATACTTTTAAATCTGATTAATTCAAAGCCTTATTATATGGATGGGTTGTCGATGTCAAGTCATAT